>JAPPVO010000521.1:0-34514 GCA_030407325.1 Camellia japonica | reverse complement strand
GCACACAACAGTGCGATGCGCAAAACCGGGCGAGAGATAAACTGCACACAACAGTGCGCTGCGCAAAACAGCGAGAGTGATAAACTGCACAAAACAGTGCGCTACGCAAAACCGCACGAGTGATAAACTGCACAAAACTGTGCGATGCGCAAAACGGCGCGAGTGATAAACTGCTCAAAATGGTGGGCTGCGCAAAACGCGCGAGTGACAAACTGGACAAAACAGTGCGCTGTGCAAAACGGCGCGAGTGATAAACTGCACAAAACAGTGCGCTGCACAAAATAGCACGATTGATAAACTGCACAAAACAGTGCGCTGCGCAAAACGGCGCGAGTGATAAACTACACAAAAAAGTGCGATGCGCAAAACCGCGCGGATGATAAACTGCACAAAACAGTGCGCTGCGCAAAACGGCGCGAGTGATAAACTGCACAAAACAGTGCGATGCGCTAAACCGCGCGAGTGAAAAACTGCACGAAACGGTGCGCTACGCAAAACGGCGCGAGTGATAAACTGCACCAAACAGTGCACTGCGCAAAACAGCGCGAGTGACAAACTGCACAAAACAGTGCGCTGCGCAAAACGGCGCAAGGGATAAACTGCCCAAAACAGTGCGCTGCGCAAAATTGCGCGAGTGACAAACTGCACAAAACAGTGCGTTGCGCAAAACGGTGCGAGTGAGAAACTGCACAAAATAGTGCGCCGCGCAAAACGGCGTGAGTGAGAAACTACACAAAATAGTGGGCAGCGCAAAACGGCGCGAGTGACAAACTGCACAAAACAGTGCGCTGCGCAAAACGACGCTAGTGATAAACTGCACAAAACAGTGCGCTGCGCAAAACGGCGCGAGTGATAAACTGCACAAAACTGTGTGATGCGCAAAACCGTGCGAGTGATAAACGGCACAAAACAGTGCGCTGCGCAAAACGCGAGTGATAAACCGCACAAAACAGTGCGATGCGCAAAACCGCGCGAGTGAGAAACATCACAAAACGGGGCGCAGCGCAAAACGGCGTGAGTGATAAACTGCACAAAACAGCGCGAGTGATAAACTGCACAAAACAGTGTGCTGCGAAAAACCGCGCGAGTGATAAACTGCATGAAACATTGCGCTGCGCAAAACGGCGCGAGTGAGAAACTGCACCAAACAGTGCGCTGCGCAAAACGGCGCAAGTGATAAACTGCACAAAACAGTGCGCTGCGCAAAACGGCGCGAGTGATAAACTGCACAAAACACTGCGATGCGCAAAACGGCGCGAGTGACAAATTGCACAAAACAGTGCGCTGCGCAAAACAGCGCGAGTGATAAACTGCACTAAATAGTGCGATGCGCAAAACTGCGGGAGTGATAAACTGCACAAAACAGTGCACTGCGCAAAACAGCGCGAGTGATAAACTGCACAAAACAGTGTGCTGCGAAAAACCGCACGAGTGATAAACTGCATGAAACATTGCGCTGCGCAAAACGGCGCGAGTGAGAAACTCCACCAAACAGTGCGCTGCGCAAAACGGCGCCAGTGATGAACTGCACAAAACAGTGCGCTGCGCAAAACGGCGCGAGTGATAAACTGCACAAAACACTGCGATGCGCAAAACGGCGCGAGTGACAAATTGCACAAAACAGTGCGCTGCGCAAAACAGCGCGAGTGATAAACTGCACTAAATAGTGCGATGCGCAAAACTGCGGGAGTGATAAACTGCACAAAATAGTGCACTGCGCAAAACAGCGCGAGTGATAAACTGCACAAAACAGTGCAATGCGCAAAACAGCGCGAGTGATAAACTCCACAAAATGGTGCGCTGCGCAAAACGGCGCGAGTGATAAACTGCACAAAACTGTGCGATGCGCAAAACGGCGCGAGTGATAAACTGCTCAAAACGGTGGGCTGCGCAAAACGCGCGAGTGACAAACTGGACAAAACAGTGCGCTGCGCAAAATGGCGCGAGTGATAAACTGCACAAAACAGTGCGCTGCACAAAATAACACGATTGATAAACTGCACAAAACAGTGCGCTGCGCAAAACGGCGCGAGTGATAAACTACACAAAAAAGTGCGATGCGCAAAACCGCGCGGATGATAAACTGCACAAAACAGTGCGCTGCGCAAAACGGCGCGAGTGATAAACTGCACAAAACAGTGCGATGCGCTAAACCGCGCGAGTGAAAAACGGCACGAAACGGTGCGCTACGCAAAACGGCGCGAGTGATAAACTGCACCAAACATTGCACTGCGCAAAACTGCGCGAGGGACAAACTGCACAAAATAGGCGCTGCGCAAAACGGCGTAAGGGATAAACTGCCCAAAACAGTGCGTGCGCAAAATTGGCGCGAGCGAAAACTGCACAAAACAGTGCGCTGCGCAAAACGGCGCGAGTGTAAACTGCACAAAATAGTGCGCGCGCAAAACGGCGTGAGTGAGAAACTCACAAAATAGTGGGCAGCGCAAAACGGCGCGAGTGACAAACTGCACAAAATAGTGCGCTGCGCAAAATGGCGCGAGTGATAAACTGCACAAAACAGTGCGCTGCACAAAATAACACGATTGATAAACTGCACAAAACAGTGCGCTGCGCAAAACGGCGCGAGTGATAAACTACACAAAAAAGTGCGATGCGCAAAACCGCGCGGATGATAAACTGCACAAAACAGTGCGCTGCGCAAAACGGCGCGAGTGATAAACTGCACAAAACAGTGCGATGCGCTAAACCGCGCGAGTGAAAAACGGCACGAAACGGTGCGCTACGCAAAACGGCGCGAGTGATAAACTGCACCAAACATTGCACTGCGCAAAACTGCGCGAGGGACAAACTGCACAAAATAGTGCGCTGCGCAAAACGGCGTAAGGGATAAACTGCCCAAAACAGTGCGCTGCGCAAAATTGCGCGAGCGACAAACTGCACAAAACAGTGCGCTGCGCAAAACGGCGCGAGTGATAAACTGCACAAAATAGTGCGCCGCGCAAAACGGCGTGAGTGAGAAACTACACAAAATAGTGGGCAGCGCAAAACGGCGAGTGACAAACTGCACAAAATAGTGCTGCGGCAAAATGGCGCTAGTGATAACTGCACAAAACAGTGCGCTGCGCAAAACGGCGCGAGTGATAAACTGCACAAAACTGTGTGATGCACAAAACCGTGCGAGTGATAAACGGCACAAAACAGTGCGCTGCGCAAAACGCGAGTGATAAACCGCACAAAACAGTGCGATGCGCAAAACCGCGCGAGTGAGAAACTGCACAAAACGGGGCGCAGCGCAAAACGGCGCGAGTGATAAACTGCACAAAACAGCGCGCTGCGCAAAACAGCGCGAGTGATAAACTGCACAAAACAGTGTGCTGCGAAAAACCGCGCGAGTGATAAACTGCATGAAACATTGCGCTGCGCAAAACGGCGCGAGTGAGAAACTGCACCAAACAGTGCGCTGCGCAAAACGGCGCAAGTGATAAACTGCACAAAACAGTGCGCTGCGCAAAACGGCGCGAGTGATAAATGCACAAAACTGCGATGCGCAAAACGGCGCGAGTGACAAATTGCACAAAACAGTGCGCTGCGCAAAACAGCGCGAGTGATAAACTGCACTAAATAGTGCGATGCGCAAAACTGCGGGAGTGATAAACTGCACAAAACAGTGCACTGCGCAAAACAGCGCGAGTGATAAACTGCCTTAAACAGTGCGATGCGCAAAACAGCGCGAGTGATAAACTCCACAAAATGGTGCGCTGCGCAAAACGGCGCGAGTGAGAAACTGCACAAAACAGTGCGATGCGCAAAACAGCGCGAGTGATAAACTCCACAAAATGGTGCGCTGCGCAAAACGGCGCGAGTGAGAAACTGCACAAAACAGTGCACTGCGCAAAACGGCGCGAGTTACAAACGGCACAAAATAGTGCGCTGCGCAAAACAGCGCGAGTGAGAAACTGCACAAAACAGTGCGCTGCGCAAAACGGCGCGAGTGATAAACTGCACAAAACAGTGCGCTGCGCAAATCGGCGCGAGTGATAAACTGCGCAAAACAGTGCAATGCGCAAAACCGGGCGACTGATAAACTGCACAAAACAGTGCGCTACGCAAAACGGCACGAGTGATAAACTCCACAAAACAGTGCGTTGCGCAAAACGGCGCGAGTGATAAACTGCATAAAACACTGCGATGCGCAAAACCGCGCGAGTGATAAACTGCACAAAATAGTGCGATGCGCAAAACGGCACGAGCCATAAACTACACGATACAGTGCGTTGCGCAAAACCGCGCGAGTGATAAACTTCACAAAATAGTGCGCTACGCATAACGGCGCGGGTGATAAACTGCACAAAACAGTGCGATGCGCAAAACCGCGCAGTGTGATAAACAGCAAAAAACTGTGCGCTGCGCAAAACGGCGCGAGAGATAAACTGCACAAGACAGTGCGCTGCGCAAAACGACGCGAGTGATAAACTGCACAGAACTGTGCGCTCCGCAAAACGGCGCGAGTGATAAACTGCACACAACAGTGCGATGCGGAGAACCGTGCGAGTGATAAACTGCACACAACAGTGCGCTGCGCAAAACAGCGAGAGTGATAAACCGCACAAAACAGGGCGTTGCGCAAAACAGCGCGAGTGATAAACTGCACAAAACAGTGCGCTGCGCAAAACGGCACGAGTGATAAACTGCACAAAACAGTGCGCTGCGCAAACCGGCGCGAGTGATAAACTGCACAAAACAGTGCGCTGCGCAAAACGGCGCGAGTGAGAACTTGCACAAAACAGTGGGCTGCGCAAAACGGCGCGAGTGACAAACTGCACAAAACAGTGCGCTGCGTAAAACGGCGCGAGTGATAAACTGCACAAAACAGTGCGCTGCGCAAAACGGCGCGAGTGATAAACTGCACAAAACAGTGCGATGCGCAAAACCGGGCGAGTGATAAACTGTACAAAACAGTGCGCTGCGCAAAACGGCGCGAGTGATAAACTCACAAAACATAGCGATGCGCAAAACGGTGCGAGTGATAAACTGCACAAAATAGTGCGATGCGCAAAAGCGCGCGAGTGATAAACTGCACAAAACAGTGCGCTGCGCAAAACGGCGCGAGTGATAAACTGCAGAAAACAATGCGATGCGCAAAACGGCGCGAGTGATAAACTGCAGAAAACAGTGCGCTGCGCAAAACGCCGAGAGTGATAAACTGCACAAAAGAGTGCGTTGCGCAAAACAGCGCGAGTGATAAACTGCACAAAATTGTGCGATGCGCAAAACAACGCGAGTGATAAACTACACAAAACGGTGCGCTGCGTAAAACGGCGCGAGTGATAAACTGCACAAAACCGTGCGATGCACAAAACTGCGCGAGTGATAAACTGCAGAAAACAGTGCCCTGCGCAAAGCAGCGCGAGTGATAAACTGCACAAAACAGTTCGATGCCCAAAACAGCGCGAGTGATAAACTGCACAAAAGAGTACGATGCGCAAAACAGCGGTAGTGATAAACTGCACAAAACGGTGCGCTGCGCAAAACGGCACGAGTGATAAACTGCACAAAACAGTGCGCTGCGCAAAACCGCGCGAGTGATAAACTGCACAAAACAGTGCGCTGCGCAAAACCGCGCGAGTAATAAACGGCACAAAACAGTGCGATGCGCAAAATGGCGCGAGTGATAAACTGCCCAAAACAGTGCGATGCGCAAAATGGCGCGGGTGACAAACTGCACAAAACAGTGCGCTGCGCAAAACGGCGCGAGTGATAAACTGCACAAAACAGTGCACTGCGCAAAACGGCGCGAGTGAGAAACTGCACAAAACAGCGCGCTGCGCAAAACGGCGCGAGTGATAAACTGCACAAAAAAGTGCGATGCGCAAAACCGCGCGGGTGATAAAATGCACAAAACAGTGCGCTGCGCAAAATGGCGCGAGTGATAAACAGCACAAAACAGTGCGATGCGCAAAACCGCGCGAGTGAAAAACTGCACGAAACGGTGCGCTACGCAAAACGGCGCGAGTGATAAACTGCACCAAACAGTGCGCTGCGCAAAACAGCGCGACTGACAAACTGCACAAAACAGTGCGCTGCGCAAAATGGCGCGAGTGATAAACTGCACAAAACAGTGCGCTGTGCAAAACGGCGCGAGTGATAAACTACACAAAACACTGCGATGCGCAAAACCGCGAGAGTGATAAACTGCACAAAACAGTGCGATGCGCAAAACGGCACGAGTCATAAAATGCAAAAAACAGTGCGCTGCGCCAAACGGCGAGTGATAACTGCACAAAACAGTGCGCTGCGCAAAACGAGAGTGATAAACTGCACAAAAGAGTGGGCTGCGCAAAACCATGCGAGTGATAAACTGCACAAAACAGTGCGATGCACAAAACGGCGCGAGTGATAAACTGCACAAAATAGTGGGCTGCGCAAAACGGCGCGAGTGATAAACTGCACAAAACAGTGGGTTGCGCAAAACGGCGCGAGTGATAAACTGCACGAAACAGTGCGCTGCGCAAAACGGCGCGAGTGAGAAACTGCACCAAACAGTGCGCTGCGCAAAACTGCGCAAATGATAAACTGCACAAAACAGTGCACTGCGCAAAACCGCGCGAGTGGCAAAGTGCACAAAACAATTCGCCGCGCAAAACGGCGCCAGTGATAAACTGCAAAAAATAGTGCGATGCGCAAAACCGCGCGAGTGATAAACTGCACAAAACAGTGCGCTGCGCAAAACGGCGGGAGTGAGAAATTGCACAAAACAGTGCGATCCGCAAAACGGCGCGAGTGACAAACTGCACAAAACAGTGCGCTGCGCAAACCGGCGCGAGTGATAAACTGCACAAAACAGTGCGATGCGCAAAACCGGGCGAGTGATAAACTGCACAAAACAGTGCGTTGCGCCAAACAACGCGAGTGATAAACTGCACAAAACAGTGCGCTGCGCAAAACACCGAGAGTGATAAACTGCACAAAAGAGTGGGCTGCGCAAAACCATGCGAGTGATAAACTGCACAAAACAGTGCGATGCACAAAACGGCGCGAGTGATAAACTGCACAAAACAGTGGGCTGCGCAAAACGGCGCGAGTGATAAACTGCACAAAACAGTGGGTTGCGCAAAACGGCGCGAGTGATAAACTGCACGAAATAGGGCACTGCGCAAAACGGCGCGAGTGAGAAACTGCACCAAACAGTGCGCTGCGCAAAACGGCGCAATGATAAACTGCACAAAACAGTGCACTGCGCAAAACCGCGCGAGTGGCAAAGTGCACAAAACAATTCGCGCGCAAAACGGCGCGAGTGATAAACTGCAAAAAATAGTGCGATGCGCAAAACTGCGCGAGTGATAAACTGCACAAAACAGTGCGCTGCGCAAAACGGCGGGAGTGAGAAACTGCACAAAACAGTGCGATGCGCAAAACGGCGCGAGTGACAAACTGCACAAAACAGTGCGCTGCGCAAACCGGCGCGAGTGATAAACTGCACAAAACAGTGCACTGCGCAAAACGGCGCGAGTGAGAAACTGCACAAAACAGTGGGCTGCGCAAAACGGCGCGAGTGAGAAACTGCACAACACAGTGCGCTGCGTAAAACGGCGCGAGTGATAAACTGCACAAAACAGTGCGCTGCGCAAAACGGCGCGAGTGATAAACTGCACAAAACAGTGCGATGCGCAAAACCGGGCGAGTGATAAACTGCACAAAACAGTGCGCTGCGCAAAACGGCGCGAGTGATAAACTGCACAAAACAGTGCGCTGCGCAAAACGGCGCGAGTGATAAACTGCAGAAAATAGTGCGATGCACAAAAGCGCGCGAGTGATAAACTGCACAAAACAGTGCGCTGCGCAAAACGGCGCGAGTGATAAACTGCACAAAACAGTGCGATGCGCAAAACGGCGCGAGTGATAAACTGCACAAAACAGTGCGCTGCGCAAAACGCCGAGAGTGATAAACTGCACAAAAGAGTGCGTTGCGCAAAACAGCGCGAGTGATAAACTGCACAAAACAGTGCGCTGCGCAAAACGGCGCGAGTGATAAACTGCACAAAACAGTGCGATGCGCAAAACCGGGCGAGTGATAAACTGCACAAAACAGTGCGCTGCGCAAAACGGCGCGAGTGATAAACTGCACAAAACAGTGCGCTGCGCAAAACGGCGCGAGTGATAAACTGCAGAAAACAGTGCGATGCACAAAAGCGCGCGAGTGATAAACTGCACAAAACAGTGCGCTGCGCAAAACGGCGCGAGTGATAAACTGCACAAAACAGTGCGATGCGCAAAACGGCGCGAGTGATAAACTGCACAAAACAGTGCGCTGCGCAAAACGCCGAGAGTGATAAACTGCACAAAAGAGTGCGTTGCGCAAAACAGCGCGAGTGATAAACTGCACAAAATTGTGCGATGCGCAAAACAGCGCGAGTGATAAACTACACAAAACGGTGCGCTGCGCAAAACGGCGCGAGTGATAAACTGCACAAAACCGTGCGATGCGCAAAACTGCGCGAGTGATAAACTGCAGAAAACAGTGCCCTGCGCAAAGCAGCACGAGTCATAAACTGCACAAAACAGTTCGATGCCCAAAGCAGCGCGAGTGATAAACTGCACAAAAGAGTACGATGCCCAAAACAGCGGGAGTGATAAATTGCACAAAACGGTGCGCTGCGCAAAACGGCGCGAGTGATAAACTGCACAAAACAGTGCGCTGCGCAAAACCGCGCGAGTGATAAACTGCACAAAACAGTGCGCTGCGCAAAACCGCGTGAGTGATAAATGGCACAAAACAGTGCGATGCGCAAAACGGCGCGAGTGATAAATTGCCCAAAACAGTGCGATGCGCAAAACGGCGCGAGTGACAAACTGCACAAAACAGTGCACTGCGTAAACCGACGAGTGATAAACTGCACAAAACAGTGCGCTGCGCAAAACGGCGCGAGTGAGAACTTGCACAAAACAGTGGGCTGCGCAAAACGGCGCGAGTGAGAAACTGCACAACACAGTGCGCTGCGTAAAACGGCGCGAGTGATAAACTGCACAAAACAGTGCGCTGCGCAAAACGGCGCGAGTGATAAACTGCACGAAACAGTGCGATGCGCAAAACCGAGCGAGTGATAAACTGCACAAAACAGTGCGCTGCGCAAAACGCGCGAGTGATAAACTGCACAAAACAGTGCGCTGCGCAAAACGGCGCGAGTGATAAACTGCACAAAATAGTGCGATGCGCAAAAGCGCGCGACTGATAAACTGCACAAAACAGTGCGATGCGCAAAAGCGCGCGATTGATAAACTGCACAAAACAATGCGATGCGCAAAACGGCGCGAGTGATAAACTGCAGAAAACAGTGCGCTGCGCAAAACGCCGAGAGTGATAAACTGCACAAAAGAGTGCGTTGCGCAAAACAGCGCGAGTGATAAACTGCACAAAATTGTGCGATGCGCAAAACAGCGCGAGTGATAAACTACACAAAACGGTGCGAGTGATAAACTGCACAAAACCGTGCGATGAGCAAAACTGCGCGAGTGATAAACTGCAGAAAACAGTGCCCTGCGCAAAGCAGCACGAGTCATAAACTGCACAAAATAGTTCGATGTCCAAAACAGCGCGAGTGATAAACTGCACAAAAGAGTACGATGCGGAAAACAGCGGTAGTGATAAACTGCACAAAACGGTGCGCTGCGCAAAACGGCGCGAGTGATAAACTACACAAAACAGTGCGCTGCGCAAAACCGCGCGAGTGATAAACGGCACAAAACAGTGCGATGCGCAAAACGGCGCGAGTGATAAACTGCCCAAAACAGTGCGATGCGCAAAACAGCGCGGGTGACAAACTGCACAAAACAGTGCGCTGCGCAAAACGACGCGAGTGATAAACTGCACAAAACAGTGCGCTGCGCAAAACGGCGCGAGTGAGAAACTGCACAAAACAGTGCGCTGCGCAAAACGGCGCGAGTGATAAACTGCACAAAAAAGTGCGATGCGCAAAACCGCGTGGGTGATAAAATGCACAAAACAGTGCGCTGCGCAAAACGGCGCGAGTGATAAACAGCACAAAACAGTGCGATGCGCAAAACCGCGCGAGTGAAAAACTGCACGAAACGGTGCGCTACGCAAAACGGCGCGAGTGATAAACTGCACCAAACAGTACGCTGCGCAAAACAGCGCGAGTGACAAACTGCACAAAACAGTGCGCTGCGCAAAACGGCGCGAGATAAACTGCACAAAACAGTGCGCTGTGCGCAAAAACGGCGCGAGTGATAAACTACAGGAAACAGTGCGCTGCGCAAAACGGCGAGAGTGATAAACTGCACAAAACAGTGCGATGCGCAAAACGGCACGAGTCATAAAATGCAAAAAACAATGCGCTGCGCAAAACAGCGCGAGTGATAAACTGCACAAAACAGTGCGCTGCGCAAAACACCGAGAGTGATAAACTGCACAAAAGAGTGGGCTGCGCAAAACCATGCGAGTGATAAACTGCACAAAACAGTGCGATGCACAAAACGGCGCGAGTGATAAACTGCACAAAATAGTGGGCTGCGCAAAACGGCGCGAGTATAAACTGCACAAAACAGTGGTTGCGCAAAACGGCGCGAGTGATAAACTGCACAAAACAGTGCGCTGCGCAAAACGGCGCGAGTGAGAAACTGCACCAAACAGTGCGCTGCGCAAAACGGCGCAAATGATAAACTGCACAAAACAGTGCACTGCGCAAAACCGCGCGAGTGGCAAAGCACAAAACAATTCGCCGCGCAAAACGGCGCTAGTGATAAACTGCAAAAATAGTGCGATGCGCAAAACCGCGCGAGTGATAAACTGCACAAAACAGTGCGCTGCGCAAAACGGCGGGAGGAAAACTGCACAAAACAGTGCGATGCGCAAAACCGCGAGTGATAAACTGCACAAAACAGTGCGCTGCGCAAAACGGCGCGAGTGATAAACTGCACAAAACAGTGCGCTGCGCAAAACGGCGCGAGTGAGAAACTGCACAAAACAGTGGGCTGCGCAAAACGGCGCGAGTGAGAAACTGCACAAAACAGTGCGCTGCGCAAAATGGCGCGAGTGATAAACTGCACAAAACAGTGCGCTGCGCAAAACGGCGCGAGTGATAAACTGCACAAAATAGTGCGCTGCGCAAAACCGGCGTGAGTAAACTGCACAAAACAGTGCGCTGCGCAAAACGGCGCGAGTGATAAACTGCACAAAACAGTGCGCTGCGCAAAACGGCGCGAGTGATAACCGCACAAAACAGTGCGATGCGCAAAACCGCGGCGAGTGATAAACTGCACAAAACAGTGCGCTGCGCAAAACGGCGCGAGTGATAAACTGCACAAAACAGTGCGATGTGCAAAACGGCGCGAGGGATAAACTGCACAAAACAGTGCGCTGTGCAAAACGGCGCGAGTGATAAACTACACAAAACACTGCGATGCGCAAAACCGCGAGAGTGATAAACTGCACAAAACAGTGCGATGCGCAAAACGGCGCGAGTCATAAAATGCAAAAAACAGTGCGCTGCGCAAAACAGCGCGAGTGATAAACTGCAAAAAACAGTGCACTGCGCAAAACACCGAGAGTGATAAACTGCACAAAAGAGTGGGCTGCGCAAAACCATGCGAGTGATAAACTGCACAAAACAGTGCGATGCACAAAACGGCGCGAGTGATAAACTGCACAAAACAGTGGGATACGTAAAATGGCGCGAGTGATAAACTGCACAAAACAGTGCGATGCGCAAAACGGCGCGAGTGAGAAACTGCACAAAAGAGTGCGCTGCGCAAAACGGCGCGAGTGATAAACTGAACAAAACAGTGCGATGCAAAAAACGGCGCGAGTGATAAATTGCACAAAACAGTGCGATGCGCAAAAGCGCGCGACTGATAAACTGTAAAAAACAGTGTGCTGCGCAAAACGGCGCGAGTGATAAACTGCACGAAACAGTGTGATGCGCAAAATGGCGCGACTGATAAACTGCACAAAACAGTGCGTTGTGCAAAACCGCGCAGTTGATAAACTGCACAAAACGGTGCGCTGCGCATAACGACGCGAGTGATAAACTGCACAAAACAGTGCGATGCACAAAACCGCGTAGTGTGATAAACTGCACAAAACAGTGCGCTGCGCAAAATGCCACGAGTGATAAACTGCACAAAACAGTGCGCTGCGCAAAACGGCGCGAGTGATAAACTGCTAAGAATAGTGCGTTGCGCAAAACAGCGCGAGTGATAAACTGCACACAACAGTGCGAAGCGCAAAACCGTGCGAGTGATAAATTGCACACAACAGTGCGCTCCGCAAAACAGCGAGAGTGATAAACTGCTCAAAACAGTGCGTTGCGCAAAACAGCGCGAGTGATAAACTGCACAAAACAGTGCGATGCGCAAAACAGTGCAAGTGATAAACTACTCAAAACGGTGTGCTGCGCAAAATAGCACGAGTCATAAACTGCACAAAATAGTGGGCTGCGCAAAACGGCGCGGGTGATAAACTGCACAAAACCGTGCACTGCGCAAAACAGCGCGAGTGAGAAACTGCACAAAACAGTGCGCTGCGCAAAACGGTGCGAATGACAAACTGCACAAAATAGTGCGCTGCGCAAAACGGCACGAGTGATAAACTGCACAAAACAGTGCGATGCGCAAAACAGCGCGAGTCATAAACTGCACAAAACAGTGCGCTGCGCAAAACAGCGCGAGTGATAAACTGCACAAAACTGTGCGTTGCGCAAAACAGCGCGAGTGATAAACTGCACAAAATAGTGCGATGCGCAAAACAGCGCGAGTGATAAACTGCACAAAACGGTGTGCTGCGCAAAACGGCGCGAGTGATAAACTGCACAAAACCGTGCGATGCGCAAAACTGCGCGAGTGATAACTGCAGAAAACAGTGCTCTGCGCAAAACAGCGCGAGTCATAAACTGCACAAAATAGTGCGATGCGCAAAACGGCGCGAGTGATAAACTGCACAAAAGAGTTCGATGTGCAAAACAGCGGGAGTGATAAACTGCACAAAACGGTGCGCTGCGCAAAACGGCGCGAGTGATAAACTGCACAAAACAGTGCGCTGCGCAAAACCGCGCGAGTGATAAACTGCACAAAACAGTGCGCTGCGCAAAACAGCGCGAGTGATAAACTGCAGAAAACAGTGCCCTGCGCAAAACAGCGCGAGTGATAAACTGCACAAAAGAGTTCGCTGCGCAAAACAGCGCGAGTGATAAACTGCACAAAACAGTGCGCTGCGCAAAACGGCGTGAGTGATAAACTGCACAAAACAGTGCGATGCGCAAAACCACTCGATCATAAACTGTACAAAACAGTGCACTGAGCAAAACGGCACGAGTGATAAACTGCACAAAACCGCGCACTGCGCAAAACCGCGCGAGTGATAAACTGCACAAAATAGTGCGATGTGCAAAACCGCGCAGTTGATAAACTGCACAAAATAGTGCGCTCCGCAAATCGGCGCGAGTCATAAACTGCACAAAACAGTCATAAACTGCAAAACGGCGCGAGTGAGAAACTGCACAAAATAGTGCGCTGCGCAAAACGGCGCGAATGATAAACTGCACAAAACAGTGCGCTGCGCAAAACGGCGCGACTAATAAACTGCACAGAACAGTGCGCTGCGCAAAATGGCGCGAGTGATAAACTGCACACAACAGTGCGATGCGCAAAACCGTGCGAGTGATAAACTGCACACAACAGTGCGCTGCGCAAAACAACGAGAGTGATAAACTGCACAAAACAGTGCGCTGCGCAAAACAGCGCGAGTGATAAACTGCACAAAACAGTGCGATGTGCAAAACAGCGCGAGAGATAAACTGCAAAAAACGGTGCCCTACGCAAAATAGCGCGAGTCATAAACTGCACAAAACAGTGCGCTGCGCAAAACGGTGCGAGTGATAAACTGCACAAAACAGTGTGCTGCGCAAAAGGGCGCTAGTGATAAACTGCACGAAACAGTGCGCTACGCAAAATGGCGCGAGTGATAAACTGCACGAAATAGGGCGCTGCGGAAAACGGCGCGAGTGAGAAACTTCACCAAACAGTGCGCTGCGCAAAACGGCGCGAGTGATAAATTGAACAAAATAGTGCGCTGCGCAAAACTGCGCGAGGGACAAATTGCACAAAACAGTGCGCTGCGCAAAACGGCGCGAGTGATAAACTGCACAAAATAGTGCGATGCGCAAAACCGCGCGAGTGATTAACTGCACAAAACAGTGCGCTGCGCAAAACAGCGCGAGTGATAAACTGCACAAAACAGTGCGATGCGCAGAACAGCGCGAGTGATAAACTGCACAAAACGGCGCGCTGCGCAAAACGGCGGGAGTGATAAACTGCACAAAACAGTGCGCCGCGCAAAACGGCGCGAGTGAGAAACTGCACAAAACAGTGCGCTGCGCAAAACGGCGCGAGTGACAAACTGCACAAAACAGTGCCCTGCGCAAAACGGCGCGAGTGATAAACTGCACAAAACAGTGCGCTGCGCAAAACGGCGCGAGTGATAAACCGCACAAAACAGTGCGCTGCGCAAAAGGGCGCGAGTGATAAACTGCACAAAACAGTGCGATGCGCAAAACCGGGCGAGTGATAAACTGCACAAAATAGTGCGCTGCGCAAAACGGTGCGAGTGATAAACTGCACAAAACACTGCGATGCGCAAAATCGCGCGAGTGATAAACTGCACAAAACAATGCGATGCGCAAAACGGTGCGAGTCATAAACTGCACAAAATAGTGCGCTGCGCAAAACAGCATGAGTGATAAACTGCACAAAAGAGTGCGCCGTGCAAAACACCGACAGTGATAAACTACACAAAACAGTGCGTTGCGCAAAACAGCGCAAGTGATAAACTGCACAAAACAGTGCGATGCGCAAAACAGAGCGAGTGATAAACTACACAAAACGGTGGGCTGCACAAAACGGCGCGAGTGATAAACTGCACAAAACCGTGCGATGCGCAAAACTGCGCGAGTGATAAACTGCAGAAAACAGTGCCCTGCGCAAAACAGCGCGAGTCGTAAACTGCACAAAACAATGCGATGCGCAAAACAACGCGAGTGATAAACTGCACAAAAGAGTTCGATGCGCAAAACAGCGCAAGTGATAAACTGCACAAAACGGTGCGCTGCGCAAAACGGCGCGAGTGATAAACTGCACAAAACAGTGCCCTGCGCAAAACAACGCGAGTGATAAACTGCAGAAAACAGTGCCCTGCGCAAAACAGCGCGAGTGATAAACTGCACAAAAGAGTTCGCTGCGCAAAACAGCGCAAGTGATAAACTGCACAAAACAGTGCGAGGCGCAAAACAGCGTGAGTGATAAACTGCACAAAACGGTGCGCTGCGCAAAACGGCGCTAGTGATATACTGCACAAAACCGTGCGATGCGCAAAACTGCGCGAGTGATAAACTGCAGAAAACAGTGCCCTGCGCAAAACAGCGCAAGTCATAAACTGCACAAAACAGTGCGATGCGCAAAACAGCGCGAGTCTTAAACTGCACAAAACAGTGCGATGCGCAAAACAGCGCGAGTGATAAACTGCACAAAAGAGCTCGCTGCGCAAAACAGCCGGAGTGATAAACAGCACAAAACGGTGCGCTGCGCAAAACGGCGCGAGTGATAAACTGCACAAAACAGTGCCCTGCGCAAAATAGCGCGAGTGATAAACTACACAAAAGAGTTCGCTGCGTAAAACAGTGCGACTGATAAACTGCACAAAACAGTGCGCTGCGCAAAACGGCGGGAGTGATAAACTTCACAAAATAGTGCGACGCGCAAAACCGCTCGATGATAAACTGTACAAAACAGTACACTGCGCAAAACGGCGCGACTGATAAACTGCAGAAAACAGTGCGCTGCGCAAAACAGCGCGAGTGATAAACTGCAGAAAACAGTGCGCTGCGCAAAACGGCGCGAGTGATAAACTGCACAAAACAGTGCGCTGCGCAAAACGGCGCGGGTGATAAACTGCACAAAACAGTGCGATGCGCAAAACGGCGCGAGTGATAAACTGCACAAAACAGTGCGATGCGCAAAACGGCGCGAGTGATAAACTGCACAAAACAGTGCGATGCGCAAAACCGCGCGAGTGATAAACTGCACAAAACAGTGCACTGCGCAAAACAGCGCGAGTGATAAACTGCACAAAATTGTGCGATGCACAAAACAGCGCGAGTGATAAACTGCACAAAACAGTGCGATGCGCAAAACGGCGCGAGTGATAAACTGCACAAAACAGTGCGATGTGCAAAACCGCGCAGTTGATAAACTGCACAAAACAGTGCGCTGCGCAAATCGGCGCGAGTCATAAACTGCACAAAATAGTGGGCTACGCAAAACAGCGCGAGTGATAAACTGCACAGAACAGTGCACTGCGCAAAACAGCGCGAGTGATAAACTGCACAAAACGGTGCGCTGCGCATAACGGCGCGAGTGATAAACTGCACAAAACAGTGCGATGCGCAAAACCGCGCAGTGTGATAAACTGCACAAAACAGTGCGCTGCGCAAAACGGCGCGAGTGATAAACTGCACAAAATAGTGCGCTGCGCAAAACGGCGCGAGTGATAAACTGCACAAAACAGTGCGCTGCGCAAAACGGCGCGACTGATAAACTGCACAGAACAGTGCGCTGCGCAAAACGGCGCGAGTGATAAACTGCACACAACAGTGCGATGCGCAAAACCGTGCGAGTGATAAACTGCACACAACAGTGCGCTGCGCAAAACAGCGAGAGTGATAAACTGCACAAAACAGTGCGTTGCGCAAAACAGCGCGAGTGATAAACTGCACAAAACAGTGCGATGCGCAAAACAGCACCAGTGATAAACTGCTCAAAACGGTGCGCTGCGCAAAATGGCGCATGTGATAAACTGCACAAAACAGTGTGCTGCGCAAAACGGCGCAGTTGATAAACTGCAAAAAACAGTGCCCTGCGGAAAACAGCGCGAGTCATAAACTGCACAAAACAATGCGCTGCGCAAAACGGCGCGAGTGATAAACTGCACGAAATAGTGCGCTGCGCAAAACGACGCGAGTGAGAAACTGCACCAAACAGTGCGCTGCGCAAAAGGGCGCGAGTGATAAACTGCACCAAACAGTCCACTGCGCAAAACGGCGCGAGTGACAAATTGCACAAAATAGTGCCCTGCGTAAAACGGCGCGAGTCATAAACTGCACAAAATAGTGCGATGCGATAAACAGCGCGAGTGATAAACTGCACAAAACGGTGCGTTGCGCAAAACGGCGCGAGTGATAAACTGCACAAAACAGTGCGCTGCGCAAAACGGCGCGAGTGAGAAACTGCACAAAACAGTGCGATGCGCAAAACGGCGCGAGTGATAAACTGCACAAAACACTGCGATGCGCAAAATCGCGTGAGTGATAAACTGCACAAAACAGTGCGATGCGCAAAACGGTGCGAGTCATAAACTGCACAAAACAGTGCGCTGCGCAAAACAGTGCGAGTGAGAAACTGCACAAAACAGTGCGCTGCGCAAAACACCGAGTGTGATAAACTGCACAAAACAGTGCGTTGCGCAAAACAGTGCGATGCGCAAAACGGTGCGAGTCATAAACTGCACAAAACAGTGCGTTGCGCAAAACAGCGCGAGTGATAAACTGCACAAAACAGTGCGAGGCGCAAAACAGCGCGAGTGATAAACTGCACAAAACGGTGCGCTGCGCAAAATGGCGCGAGTGATAAACTGCACAAAACCGTGCGATACGCAAAACTACGCGAGTGATAAACTGCAGAAAATAGTGCCCTGCGCAAAACAGCGCGAGTCATAAACTGCACAAAATAGTGCGATGCGCAAAACAGCGCGAGTCATAAACTGCACAAAATAGTGCGTTGCGCAAAACAGCGCGAGTGATAAACTGCACAAAAGAGTTCGCTGCGCAAAACAGCGCGACTGATAAACTGCACAAAACAGTGCGCTGCGCAAAACGGCGTGAGTGATAAACTGCACAAAACAGTGCGATGCGCAAAACCGCTCGATGATAAACTGTACAAAACAGTGCACTGCGCAAAACGGCGCGAGTGATAAACTGCACAAAACAGTGCGCTGCGCAAAACCGCGCGAGTGATAAACTGCACAAAATAGTGCGATGCGCAAAACAGCGCGAGTGATAAACAGCACAAAAGAGTTCGATACGCAAAACGGTGCGAGTAATAAACTGCACAAAACAGTGCGCTGCGCAAAACGGCGCGAGTGATAAACTGCACAAAACAGTGCGCTGCGCAAAACTGCACGAGTGATAAACTGGACAAAGCAGTGCGCTGCGCAAAACGGCGCGAGTGATAAACTGCACAAAACAGTGCGATGCGCAAAACCGCGCGAGTGATAAAATGCACAAAACAGTGCGCTGCGCAAAACAGCGCGAGTGATAAACTGCACAAAACAGTGCGAAGCACAAAACAGCGCGAGTGATAAACTGCACAAAACAGTGCGATGCGCAAAACGGCGCGAGTGATAAACTGCACAAAACAGTGCGATGTGCAAAACCGCGCAGTTTATAAACTGCACAAAACAGTGCGCTGCGCAAAACGGCGCGAGTCATAAACTGCACAAAATAGTGGGCTACGCATAACAGCGCGAGTGACAAACTGCACAGAACAGTGCACTGCGAAAAACAGCGCGAGTGATAAACTGCACAAAACGGTGCGCTGCGCATAACGGCGCGAGTGATAAACTGCACAAAACAGTGCGATGCGCAAAACCGCGCAGTGTGATAAACTGCACAAAACAGTGCGCTGCGCAAAACGGCGCGAGTGATAAACTGCACAAAAGAGTGCACTGCGCAAAACGGCGCGAGTGATAAACTGCACAGAACAGTGCGCTGCGTAAAACGGCGCGAGTGATAAACTGCACAAAATAGTGCGATGCGCAAAACAACACGAGTGATAAACTGCACAAAATAGTGCGATGCGCAAAACAGCGAGAGTGATAAACTGCACAAAACAGTGCGCTGCGCCAAACGGCGCGAGTGATAAACTGCACGAAACAGTGCGCTGCGCAAAACGGCGCGAGTGAGAAACTGCACCAAATAGTGCGCTGCGCAAAACGGCGCGAGTGATAAACTGCACAAAACAGTGCACTGCGCAAAACCGCGCGAGTGATAAACTGGACAAAGCAGTGCGCTGCGCAAAACGGCGCGATTCTTAAACTGCACAAAACAGTGCGATGCGCAAAACCGTGCGAGTGATAAACTGCACACAACAGTGCGCTGCGCAAAACAGCGAGAGTGATAAACTGCACAAAACAGTGCGCTGCGCAAAACAGCGCGAGTGATAAACTGCACAAAACAGTGCGAAGCGCAAAACAACACGAGTGATAAACTGCACAAAATAGTGCGCTGCGCAGAACGGCACGAGTGATAAACTGCACAAAACAGTGGGCTGCGCAAAACGGCGCGAGTGATAAACTACAGGAAACAGTGCGCTGCGCAAAACGGCGCGAGTGAGAAACTGCACCAAACAGTGCGCTGCGCAAAACGGCGCGAGGGAGAAACTGCACAAAACAGTGCACTGCGCAAAACGGCGCGAGTGACAAATTGCACAAAACAGTGCGCTGCGCAAAACGGCGCGAGTGATAAACTGCACAAAATAGTGCGATGCGCAAAACCGCGCGAGTGATAAACTGCACAAAACAGTGCGATGCGCAAAACGGCGCGAGTCATAAACTGCACAAAACAGTGCGATGCGATAAACAGCGCGAGTGATAAACTGCACAAAACGGTGCGCTGCGCAAAACGGCGCGAGTCATAAACTGCCCAAAACCGTGCGCTGCGCAAAACGGAGCGAGTGAGAAACTGCACAAAACAGTGCGCTGCACAAAATGGCGCGAGTGACAAACTGCACAAAACAGTGCGTTGCGCAAAACGGCGCGAGGGATAAACAGCACAAAACAGTGCGATGCGCAAAACCGGGCAAGTGATAAACTGCAGAAAATAGTGCGCTGCGCAAAACGGCGCAAGTGATAAACTACACAAAACAGTGCGCTGCGCAAAACGGCGCGAGTGATAAACTGCACAAAACAGTGCGATGCGCAAAACGGCGCGAGTGATAAACTGCACAAAACAGTGCCCTGCGCAAAACAGCGCGAGTCATAAACTGCACAAAACAATGCGATGCGCAAAACAGCGCGAGTGATAAACGGCACAAAAGAGTTCGATGCGCAAAACAGCGTGAGTGATAAACTGCACAAAACGGTGCGCTGCGCAAAACGGCGCGAGTGATAAACTGCACAAAAAAGTTCGCAGCGCAAAACAGCGCAAGTGATAAACTGCACAAAACAGTGCGCTGCACAAAACGGCGTGAGTGATAAACTGCACAAAACAGTGCGATGCGCAAAACCACTCGAGTGATAAACTGTACTAAACAGTGCACTGCGCAAAACGGCGCGAGTGATAAACTGCACAAAACATGCGCTGCGCAAAACGACGCGAGTTAAACTGCACAAAACAGTGCGAGTAATAAACTGCACAAAACAATGCATTGCGCAAAACGGCGCGAGTG
This sequence comes from Camellia japonica, assembly GCA_030407325.1. Lineage (NCBI taxonomy): Eukaryota > Viridiplantae > Streptophyta > Magnoliopsida > Ericales > Theaceae > Camellia > Camellia japonica. The sequence goes on along the minus strand of JAPPVO010000521.1, from coordinate 14,045 downwards.
ATAAACTGCACAAAACTGTGCGATGCGCAAATCGGCGCGAGTGATAAACTGCACAAAACAGTGGGCTGCGCAAAACAGCGCGAGTGATAAACTGCACAAAACAGTGCGATGCACAAAACTGCGCGAGTGATAAACTGCACAAAACAGTGCGCCGCGCACAACGACGCGAGTGATAAACTGCACAAAACAGTGCGATGCGCAAAAGCGCGCGAGTGATAAACTGCGCAAAACAGTGCGCTGCGCAAAACGGCGCGAGTGATAAACTACACAAAACAGTGCGATGCGCAAAACGGCGCGAGTGATAAACTGCACAAAACAGTGCGCTGCGCAAAACAGCGCGAGTGATAAACTGCACAAAATAGTGCGCTGCGCAAAACACCGAGAGTGATAAACTGCACAAAACAGTGCGATGCGCAAAACAGCGCGAGTGATAAACTGCACAAAACGGTGTGCTGCGCAAAACGGCGCGAGTGATAAACTGCACAAAACCGTGCGATGCGCAAAACTGCGCGAGTGATAAACTGCAGAAAACAGTGCCCTGCGCAAAACAGCGCGAGTCATAAACTGCACAAAACAATGCGATGCGCAAAACAGCGCGAGTGATAAACGGCACAAAAGAGTTCGATGCGCAAAACAGCGTGAGTGATAAACTGCATAAAACGGTACGCTGCGCAAAACGGCGCGAGTGATAAACTGCACAAAAGTGTTCGCCGCGCAAAACAGCGCAAGTGATAAACTGCACAAAACAGTGCGCTGCGCAAAACGGCGGGAGTGATAAACTGCACAAAATAGTGCAATGCGCAAAACCACTCGAGTGATAAACTGTACTAAACAGTGCACTGCGCAAAACGGCGCGAGTGATAAACTGCACAAAACAGTGCGCTGCGCAAAACGGCGCGAGTGATAAACTGCACAAAACAGTGCGAGTGATAAACTGCACAAAACAATGCGCTGCGCAAAACGGCGCGAGTGATAAACTGCACAAAACTGTGCGATGCGCAAATCGGCACGAGTGATAAACTGCACAAAACAGTGGGCTGCGCAAAACAGCGCGAGTGATAAACTGCACAAAACAGTGCGCAGCGCACAACGGCGCGAGTGATAAACTGCACGAAACAGTGCGATGCGCAAAAGCGCGCGAGTGATAAACTGCACAAAACAGTGCGCTGCGCAAAACAGCGCGAGTGAAAAACTGCAAAAAATAGTGCGATGCGCAAAACCGCGCGAGTGATAAACTGCACAAAACAGTGCGCTGCGCAAAACGGCGAGAGTGATAAACTGCACAAAACAGTGCGATGCGCAAAACGGCGCGAGTCATAAACTGCACAAAACAGTGCGATGCGATAAACAGCGCGAGTGATAAACTGCTCAAAACGGTGCGCTGCGCAAAACGGCGCGAGTGATAAACTGCACAAAACCGTGCGCTGCGCAAAACGGCGCGAGTGAGAAACTGCACAAAACAGTGCGCTGCGCAAAACGGCGCGAGTGACAAACTGCACAAAACAGTGCGCTGCGCAAAACGGCGCGAGTGATAAACTGCACAAAACAGTGCGATGCGCAAAACCGGGCGAGTGATAAACTGCACAAAATAGTGCGCTGCGCAAAACGGCGCGAGTGATAAACTGCACAAAACAGTGCGCTGCGCAAAACGGCGCGAGTGATAAACTGCACAAAACAGTGCGATGCGCAAAACGGCGCGAGTGATAAACTGCACAAAACAGTGCGATGCGCAAAACGGCGCGAGTCATAAACTGCACAAAACAGTGCGCTGCGCAAAACGGCGCGAGTGATAAACTGCACAAAATAGTGCGCTGCGCAAAACACCGAGTGATAAACTGCACAAAACAGTGCGATGCGCAAAACAGCGCGAGTGATAAACTGCACAAAACGGTGTGCTGCGCAAAACGGCGCGAGTGATAAACTGCACAAAACTGTGCGATGCGCAAAACTGCGCGAGTGATAAACTGCAGAAAACAGTGCCCTGCGCAAAACAGTGCGAGTCATAAACTGCACAAAACAATGCGATGCGCAAAACAGCGCGAGTGATAAACGGCACAAAAGAGTTCGATGCGCAAAACAGCGTGAGTGATAAACTGCACAAAACGGTGCGCTGCGCAAAACGGCGCGAGTGATAAACTGCACAAAAGAGTTCGCCGCGAAAAACAGCGCAGGTGATAAACTGCACAAAACAGTGCGCTGCACAAAACGGCGGGAGTGATAAACTGCACAAAACAGTGCGATGCGCAAAACCACTCGAGTGATAAATTGTACTAAACAGTGCACTGCGCAAAACGGCGCGAGTGATAAACTGCACAAAACAGTGCGCTGCGCAAAACGACGCGAGTGATAAACTGCACAAAACAGTGCGAGTAATAAACTGCACAAAACAATGCGTTGCGCAAAACGGCGCGAGTGATAAACTGCACCAAACTGTGCGATGCGCAAATCGGCGCGAGTGATAAACAGCACAAAACAGTGGGCTGCGCAAAACAGCGCAAGTGATAAACTGCACAAAACAGTGCGATGCACAAAACTGCGCGAGTGATAAACTGCACAAAACAGTGCGCCGCGCACAACGGCGCGAGTGATAAACTGCACAAAACAGTGCGATGCGCAAAAGCGCGCGAGTGATAAACTGCACAAAACAGTGCGCTGCGCAAAACAGCGCGAGTGAAAAACTGCAAAAAACAGTGCGATGCGCAAAACCGCGCGAGTGATAAACTGCACAAAACAGTGCGCTGCGCAAAACGGCGACAGTGATAAACTGCACAAAACAGTGCGCTGCGCAAATCGGCGCGACTCATAAACTGCACAAAATAGTGGGCTGCGCAAAACAGCGCGAGTGATAAACTGCACAAAACAGTACGCTACGCAAAACGGCGCGAGTGATAAACTGCACAAAACGGTGCGCTGCGCATAACGGCGCGAGTGACAAATTGCCCAAAACAGTGCGATGCGCAAAACCGCGCAGTGTGATAAACTGCACAAAATAGTGCGATGCGCAAAATGGCGCGAGTGATAAGCTGCACAAAAGAGTGCGCTGCGCAAAACGGCGCGAGTGATAAACTGCACAAAACAGTGCGATCCGCAAAACCGCGCGAGTGATAAACTGTCCAGAACGGTGCGCTGCGCAAAACGGCGCGAGTGATAAACTGCACAAAACCGTGCGATGCGCAAAACCGTGCGAGTGATAAACTGCACACAACAGTGCGCTGCGCAAAACAGCGAGAGTGATAAACTGCACAAAACAGTGCGCTGCGCAAAACAGCGCGAGTGATAAACTGCACAAAATACTACGCTGCGTAAAACAGCCCGAGTGATAAACTGCACAAAATAGTGCGCTGCGCAAAGCGGCGCGAGTGATAGACTGCACAAAACAGTGTGCTGCGCAAAACGGCGCGACTGATAAACTGCACGAAAAAGTGCACTGCGCAAAACGGCGCGAGTGAGAAACCACCCAAAACAGTGCGCTACGCAATACGGCGCGAGTGATAAACTGCGGAAAATAGTGCGCTGCGCAAAACGGCGCGAGTGATAAACTGCACAAAACATTGCGCTGCGCAAAACGGCGCCAGTGATAAACTGCACAAAATAGTGTGATGCGCAAAACCGCGCGAGTGATAAACTGCACAAAACAGTGCGATGCGCAAAACGGCGCGAGTCATAAACTGCACAAAACAGTGCGCTGCGCAAAACAGCGCGAGTGATAAACTGGACAAAATAGTGCGCTGCGCAAAACAGCGACAGTGATAAACTGCACAAAACAGTGCGTTGCGCAAAACAGCGCGAGTGATAAACTGCACAAAACAGTGCGATGCATAAAACAGCGCGAGTGATAAACTGCACAAATTGGTGTGCTGCGCAAAACGGCGAGAGTGATAAACTACACAAAACCGTGCGATGCGCAAAACTGCGCGAGTGATAAACTGCAGAAAACAGTGCCCTGCGCAAAATAGCGCAAGTCATAAACTGCACAAAACAATGCGATGCGCAAAACAGCGCGAGTGATAAACTGCACAAAAGAGTTCGATGCGCAAAACAGCGTGAGTGATAAACTGCACAAAATGGTGAGCTGCGCAAAACGGCGCGAGTGATAAACTGCACAAAACAGTGCGCTGCGCAAAACGGCGCGAGTGAGAAACTGCACAAAACAGTGCGATGCGCAAAACGGCGCGAGTGACAAACTGCACAAATAGTGCGCTGCGCAAAACGACGCGAGTGATAAACTGCACAAAACAGTGCGCTCCGCAAAACGGCGCGAGTGATAAACTGCACAAAACAGTGCGATGCGCAAAACAGGGCGAGTGATAAACTGCACAAAACAGTGCGCTGCGCAAAACGACGTGAGTGATAAACTGCACAAAACAGTGCGCTGCGCAAAACGGCGCGAGTGATAAACTGCACAAAACACTGCGATGCGCAAAACGGCGCGAGTGATAACTGCACAAAACAGTGCGCTGCGCAAAACAGCGCGAGTGATAAACTGCACAAAACAGTGCGCTGCGCAAAACACCGAGAGTGATAAACTGCACAAAACAGTGCGTTGCGCAAAACAGCGCGAGTGATAAACTGCACAAAACAGTGCGATGCGCAAAACAGCGCGAGTGATAAACTGCACAAAACGGTGCGCTGCGCAAAACGGCGCGAGTGATAAACTGCACAAAACCGTGCGATGCGCAAAACTGCGCGAGTGATAAACTGCAGAAAACAGTGCCCTGCGCAAAACAGCGCGAGTCATAAACTGCACAAAACAGTGCGATGCGCAAAACAGCGCGAGTGATAAACTGCACAAAAGAGTTCGATGCGCAAAACAGCGCGAGTGATAAACTGCACAAAACGGTGTGCTGCGCAAAACGGCGCGAGTGATAAACTGCACAAAATAGTGCCTGCGCAAAACGGCACGAGTGATAAACTGCAGAAAACAGTGCCCTGCGCAAAACAGCGCGAGTGATAAACTGCACAAAACAGTGCGCTGCGCAAAACGGCTTGAGTGAAAACTGCACAAAACACTGCGATGCGCAAAACCGCGCGAGTCATAAACTGCACAAAACAGTGCGCTGCGCAAAACAGCGCGAGTGATAAACTGCACGAAATAGTGCGCTGCGCAAAACACCGAGAGTGATAAACTGCACAAAACAGTGCGTTGCCCAAAACAGCGCGAGTGATAAACGGCACAAAACAGTGCGATGCGCAAAACAGCGCGAGTGATAAACTGCACATAACGGTGTGCTGCGCAAAACGGAGCGAGTGATAAACTGCACAGAACCGAGCGATGCGCAAAACTGCGCGAGTGATAAACTGCAGAAAACAGTGCCCTGCGCAAAACAGCGCGAGTCATAAACTGCCCAAAACAATGCGATGCGCAAAATAGCGCGAGTGATAAACTGCACAAAAGAGTTCGATGCGCAAAACAGCGCGAGTGATAAACTGCACAAAACGGTGCGCTGCGCAAAACGGCGCGAGTGATAAACTGCACAAAATCGTGCCCTGCGCAAAACAGCATGAGTGATAAACTGCAGAAAACAGTGCCCTGCGCAAAACAGCGCGAGTGATAAACTGCACAAAACAGTGCGCTGCGCAAAACGGCTTGAGTGATAAACTGCACAAAACAGTGCGTTGCGCAAAACCGCTCGATGATAAACTGCACAAAACAGTGCGCTGCGCAAAACCGCGCGAGTGATAAACTGCAGAAAACAGTGCGCTGCGCAAGACCGCTCGATGATAAACTGCACAAAACAGTGCGCTGCGCAAAACCGCGCGAGTGATAAACTGTAGAAAACAGTGCGCTGCGCAAAACGGCGCGAGTGATAAACTGCACAAAACAGTGCGCTGCGCAAAACAGCGCGAGTGATAAACTACACAAAACAGTGCGATGCGCAAAACAGCGCCAGTGATAAACTGCACAAAACAGTGCGCTGCGCAAAACAGCGCGAGTGATAAACCGCCACTACAACAAAAAAGGCCTTTGGTGACAGACTGATTTTGTCTCCAAACATCAAATTTCGTCACTAAAGTGATCGGTGACGAAAAAATTCGTCACCACGTTGTGGCCTATACGTCGTCACAAAAAGTACCTGGTGACGAAAAACAGTTTGGTCACCTATTTTTCATTTTGTCGACGAAATGTTTCGTCTCCAAATGTTGAATTTTTTGTCCTCTAAAACACCAATTTCGTCACCAAAACTAAATAATATTTTATTTTAATTGTTTTTGCGACGAAATATTTCGTCACCAAATATATTTTAGTGACAAAAGTTTTCCTCACCAATGATATGGATTAAGGTGACAAAAAAATTCGTCACTAAAAATAATCAAATGTGACGAAATTATTTGTTTCGTACTATATCATTAGCGACAAAATTATTCGTCATGTTTTTTAAAAACTATAGCGACATTTTTTATTTCGTCACTAATAAAAATTAAAAATTGTGAAATGGGAGTACTATTTTCTTCCGAAATTTTTTCTTTTCAGTAACAATTCCCTGCGCATTTCAATAACCTGTTCAATAAAATATTTATTACAAACCAATACAAAAATCTGTTCATTTTCATAAACATCACAATCGAATTTTAGCACTATCCACAAAAATACAATATGAACTGCATGCGGATTATAAACAGTCTCCTAATATCCACAAAAAACGTCTACTAATATCCACAAAAATATAATATCAACCGTATGCAGATTACCAAACACATCTCCCAATATCCAACAAAAAATTGTCTACTAATATCAACAAATAAAATATCAAGGGCGGATTACCAAACATGTCCCGTAATACTAACAAAAATATAAAATTTACAACACAACCAAAATACATGTAAGGTAATATGAACAAAAACACAAAATGAGCTACCATCGGCCCTCCAAATTGTCAAACACGTCCATATCAAATCTCGAATCTGCAAAAAAATGAAATACAAAAAAAAAAAATGTCAGTTAGACAATTATTATCTTATCCATAACATATACAATTTAACATGCATTTTTGGACTTGGTTTTCAAACCGGGAGTCCTGTGCTAGTTCCGTAAGTTTCCACAACTCACATTAGTCCATCCCGAGGTGTTTGAGGTGTTTCCCGGGCCATCTCGTGACTGTTGTACGATTTTGGCCCCCGAAGGCCTATTTTCAAGCTTAAGTGTGAAAAAGTGCATTTTAGACTTAGTTTTCAACCGGCAGTCCCATGTTAGTTCTGTAAGTTTCCACAACTCACATTGTCCATCCCAAGGTGTTTGAGGGTTCCCCAGGCCGTCTCGTGGCTATTGCACGATTTTGGCCCCCAAAGGCCTATTTTCAAGCTTAAGTGTGGAAAAGTGCATTTTTGGACTTAGTTTTCAAACCGGGAGTCCGTGCTAGTTCCGTAAGTTTTCACAACTCACATTGATCCGTTCCGAGGTATTTGAGGTGTTTTCCGGGCCGTCTCGTGGCTGTTGCACGATTTTGGCCCCCGAAGGCCTATTTTCGAGCTTAAGTGTGAAAAAGTGCATTTTTGGACTTAGTTTTCAAGCTGAGAGTCCCGTGCTAGTTCTGTAAGTTTCCACAACTCACATGGTCCATCCCAAGGTGGTTTGAGGTGTTTCCCGGGCCGTCTCGTGGTTGTTGCACGATTTTGTCCCCCGAAGGCCTATTTTCAAGCCTAAGTGTGGAAAAGTGCATTTTTGGACTTATTTTTGAAACCGAGAGTCCCGTGCTAGTTCCGTAAATTTCCACAACTCACATTTGTCCATCCCGAGGTGTCCTAACCTAAGCCGAAGTTCAGAAACCAACAATTAAATAAGAGTCACAATACTAAGAATAATTTGGCGATCATGTGTCTTGGTTATAGTTTGGATTTGTCTTCTTCTAAGGATCTCTCTCTAAAACCAATTAAGTATCTAGAGAGGATGTGACAAATACCATGGAAAACTCTCAACTATAGCCATCAAGTCATAAGATCTTAGTCATCCAAGTCCGTGGTTATGATCATATACATGTACCCACAAAAAACAGAAACAAAGAAGCAAGGCAGATAAAGAAGGTAAGAGTTTCATGCTAGCTTATACAATGGCTTAATTGTCTAAAAACTTATTAGAATGGTTCTTCAATTACCATAAGTAATTCTAAAAGGTAAAATGTTGAAAATTGCATACTTACATGAATAATCAACACAGATTTGTCAACCTGCTTTGATCCATCTTATTAGGTACATCACTATCATCATATCCATTGAAGTATTCCAAAATCTTCTTTTGCAAGCATGGTGTATGTTGGGATCATTGCAACCGTTTATCTTCTTACACAGTTGCACCGCAAAAGCTGCCAGCATTAAACATTGCATCCATTTTCTGCACCTAAGTCAATCAAAAGCAAAACGCAATTCATTTGCAAGCAAAAATAACATGTTCCAAGACTTTTTAAGAGACCACAGACCAACCTATTGGTTTTGACATTCATGAAGATTATAAACTTGTGCTCATGTGAATGGCTAGCCAAGATGCATCAGCCCATGCAATGTGACCTACTGGATGGGTTATGGGTTAAAAGATTGCAGTTTGCTGCTATACAATTATTTCTTGATCTTTGACTTCACCAAAAATATGAAAAAATAAAATTGCATTTCAATGACTAAGAATAGGGCATTTGGAGCTCAGGTGTCTCAAGCTTTGTTCAGTATTGTAAAAATACCCAGGACATGGCCCCCAAAGGTGACTATTGGTGCAAGGTTGCATTTCAATGACTAAGAAGAGGGCATTTGGAGCTCAGGTGTCTCAAGCTTTGTTCAGTATTGTAAAAATACCCAGGACATGGCCCCCAAAGGTTGACTAATTGGTGCAAGGTTGTATGAACACAAAATCTTTAAATGTTGCAACAAACAACAATTTTCCATGGTTCAGAAGCCAATAATAATTATTAATCCATTCAGCTGATAATTTTTACCCCACATATATAGAGTTGAATTGAAAAGGAAGTAACTTCAGAATTAATACATCACAATACCTTGCAACTTTCAACCTCAGATAACCACTTTGTAAGGTGTGCTGTGAGAGAGCAAAAATCCTTTGGGACATCCACAATGGTATAGCAATAGGCTGGATCCTTCAATTCATATGTGATCTGTCCTTTTGACTATGACAGAAAAATAAGCAGTTTTGTGAAAAATGTATCAACTATAAATCCAAATTTTGACATACACAATTTCTTAAAATTATGAACAGAATTACATCAAAAATTTAGGAACATAATAAATAATATTGTAACATTGAATGAACAATAAATCACAAAGCATAAAACAATTGCAATGTAAACTACAATTATCTGAAATTATGAATATTATAGTCTGCAATTGCTGCAATCACAATATCCTTAGCAGCAAGCAATGCAGGGGTAGTCTGCAATGTTTTATTACCATAATCAACAAGTGCTAATCAAAGAATATTAAACAAGACAAAATCTGAATAAGCTCACAAAGTTGCACATAGCTTTCAATGGCAATTGACAACTAAGAAACTCACATATTTGTAGCTTAAGTTATTCAAAAGTAATTTTATTATGTGTGTGAACTAAACTACAGTTGCATAAAACAAGAAGAACTAATGATTGCATTGATGCTTTATGCATGTCCATGCCTTTACATGGCACTGTCAAAGCAACTAGTAAAGGTTTGAATAACCCCCTTGCTCAACCCAGAATGCAACCAGAGAGAAAGAGAAGACTGACATGATTTTTAATTAATTTGCAACCTACCTGATGGAATTTTGGTGCAGGTTACATTTGTTTGTGGAAGCAGACGCAAGTACTGCACTTCACCCAACTCGAAATGTTTAGTTAGAAGGTCAGCATCACCTGCCACAGTAAAAAAACCAGCAGTTCAAAGTCTTACGATGCATGTAGATATGCCAAAGTGAACTCAAATGGAAAATGCTTTATCATCATTCTAGTATTTCTACCAAGAGGAATGGAAATGTAAAAAGTAAAAGACATGTTCACACACAAATATAAAATGTGTATAAAATGTTCACACACCATGAACAACAAATTGTTAAAAAAAAAATAATGGAACATGATGTATATTATACATTGAGTATATTCAACAATCATTAAAAATAAAAAAATAATGGCACATGAATCTGTGTGTATACATTGAGTATATTTAACTATTGAGTTATATTCAACAAATCATTAAAAAAAAAAATAATGGCACATGAATCTGTATGTATACATTGAGTTTATATTCAACTATCGAGTTATATTCAACAAATCATTAAAAAAAAAAATAATAATGGCACTTGAATCTATGTGTATACATTGAGTTACATTCAACTATTGAGTTATATTCAACAAATCATTAAAAAAAATAATAATAATGGCACATGATTTATGTTATATATACATTGATTTATATTCAACTATTGAGTTATATTCAACAAATCATTATATTCAAAAATCATTATATGGACTATATCAATGCTAAGTTTTAATATTGAAAATGCAAGATTGTTTGGGCAAAGAAAAGAAAAAAGAGGTGCATTATATGGACTACATTTTAAATTTTTTTCCAGACAACTTGGTTCGGGGATAGGATTAGGAGGAATAGGAAAAAGAATAATACCGCTGGCTTCACTTTTTTTTTAAAAGTATCATGGAAATGTCTACATATATATATACATACTACCTAGTTATCTATGTATTTCAAAACATGAAAACATGGAACAATAGATAAAAAATTGCAATACCATATAAAATTTTACTAATTCTTATTTAGAATCAAATTAATTAAGGATACGAAGAAAACAAAGATCACCATCACAATAATTGTCATCAAATTATAGCAATCAGCATTTTATATAATCTTCTTGCTTGGTTCAATTATTTTTAATATATAAAATTTAAAATAAAGAGCAGCACAGATCTCACAATATCATTATATAATTGCCCAAGCCAAGAACATTATAAAATTTGTGATGTTCTTTGTTGTGAGATCCCATAAAAATTTTATAGAACAACACAGATCTCACAAGAACATTATAGCACATATATGGTGATCTCACCATCACAGATTATAAAACAATAATCTGTGATGGTTCAATTTTTTATTAAAATGATATTGCAATAATCTGTGATGGTTCAATTTTTATAGAATCTATAGCAATCAGCATTTTATATCATTATATAATAATATGTGCTGTTCTTTTTCTTGTGAGATCACCATATAAAATTTTCATATTATTGTTCTTGTGAAAGATCACCATCACAAGAACAAAGAACAGGACAGATCTCACAAGATCACAAAATTTTTAATTGAAACATATACTATACAATGATTATCATGAAAAAACATAACCAATTGATTCTAAAGTCACGTTGAAAAACAGAGGAATCAGAGTGGATGTAGTTGCTGCACATTAAAATCTAGGGTTTTTATGAAACTAGGATAAAAATCAGTGAAAAGCTAGGGTTAACGCACCATATGAATCAAACTCGAAAGAGAGAGAATTAAGGTATTAGATGGATCAAAAGATAGAAACGAAATGAGAGAGGAAAGGAGACTCACCAAAACCGTGAGCAGAGACCGAAGGGAGTGAGAGAGCCGTCAGTGAGCTGAGCAACTGAGAGGAGAGAAAATGAGAGTGAATAGGAAGAGAAACCCTACATAATAGGCTCATTTATATATATAGGTGCATAATAATAATTTTACGGAACACGAATCATACATTTCAATCAATATTTTTATTTAGAAGTTAATTTCTAAATAAATAATTTTAAGATAAATTATAAATACATCTTTTGAGATTTGCTTAAAATATAAATTGCCCCGATGGTTGTGGAAAATTACATATATCTTTCTGTTAAAATTTTTATTTAACGATTAATTATTAAAAAAGTAAAATTTCTAACTATTCACTTATACAATAATAACATTATCTAAATTATAATTGAAATAAAATTTTAATATTATTAAAAATTATTATTAACTTGATGATTTAATAATAAATGATCTATTTGTTATGAAATTAGAAAACTTAGAGGACATAATATAATTTCTAGAACCAAATAATTTTAAATATTTAAAATCAAGTTTTTTTTTTTGGGGTTCAATTTTATATGGGTGAAAAGTGACAGAGAGAGATATCTATCATTCAATTTTATTTTTTTATTGATTTAAGCATTTGGTGACGAAATTTGGTTTTCCTCTCTAAAAATAATACATTTGGAGACGAAATTATTTCCTCTCTAAATTTTTTACAATGGTGACGAAAAATTTCGTCCCCAAATGGCACCAAATCTTCCGCCAAATTTTCCAAGGGTGGGAAATTGTTTTGTGACGAAAATAAATTTAGAGACGAATAAAATTTTCGCCACCTATTTATTTTATTTGATTTTAAGCATTTGGTGACGACTTGGTTTTCGCCTCAAAAAATAGTACAATTGGAGACGAAATCTTATTTTCATCACTAAAACATGCATATTTGGAGACGAAATATTTTTCGTCACGCGTTTTTTGTCACCATAGACCTTTTTTGTTGTAGTGCGCACAAAACAGTGCGATGCGTAAAACGGCGCGAGTGATACACTGCACAAAACAGTGCGCTGCGCAAAGCGGCGCGAGTGATAAACTGCACAAAACAGTGCGCTGCGCAGACCGACGCGAGTGATAAACTGCACAAAACAGTGCGATGCGCAAAACCGCGTGAGTGATAAACTGCACAAAACAGTGCGCTGTACAAAACGGCGCGAGTGATAAACTGCATAAAACAGTGCGATGCGCAAAACGGCACGAGTGATAAACTGCACAAAACAGTGCGATGTGCAAAATCGCGCAGTTGATAAACTGCACAAAACAGTGCGCTGCGCAAAACGGCGCGAGTGATAAACTGCACAAAACAGTGCGATGCGCAAAACTGCGCGAGTGATAAACTGCACAAAACAGTGCGATGTGCAAAACCGCGCAGTTGATAAACTGCACAAAACAGTGCGCTGCGCAAAACGGCGCGAGTGATAAACTGCACAAAACAGTGCGCTGCGCAAAACAGCGCAGTTGATAAACTGCAAAAAACAGTGCCCTGCGCAAAACAGCGCGAGTCATAAACTGCACAAAACAGTGCGCTGCGCAAAACGGCGCGAGTGATAAACTGCACGAAACAGTGGGCTGCGCAAAACGGCGCGAGTGATAAACTGCACGAAACAGTGCGCTGCGCAAAACGGCGCGAGTGAGAAACTGCACCAAACAGTGCGCTGCGCAAAACGGCGCGAGTGATAAACTGCACAAAACAGTGCGCTGCGCAAAACCGCGCGAGTGACAAACTGCACAAAACAGTGCGCTGCGAAAAACCGCGCGAGTGATAAACTGCACAAAAGAGTGCGATGCGCAAAATCGCGCGAGTGATAAACTGCACAAAACAGTGCGCTGCGCAAAACGGCGCGAGTGATAAACTGCACAAAACAGTGCGATGCGCAAAACCGCGCGAGTGATAAACGGCACAAAACGTTGCGCTGCGCAAAACGGCGCGAGTGATAAACTGCACAAAACCGTGCGATGCGCAAAACTGCGCGAGTGATAAACTGCACAAAACGGTGCGCTGCGCAAAACGGCGCGAGAGATAAACTGCACAAAATAGTGCGCTGCGCAAAATGGCACGAGAGAGAAACTGCACAAAACAGTGCGATGCGCAAAACGGCGCGAGTGACAAACTGCACAAAAGAGTGCGCTGCGCAAAACGGCGCGCGTGATAAACTGCACAAAACAGTGCGCTGCGCAAAACGGCGCGAGTGATAAACTGCACAAAACAGTGCGATGCGCAAAACTGGGCGAGTGATAAACTGCACAAAACAGTGCGATGCGCAAAACTGGGCGAGTGATAAACTGCACAAAACAGTGCGCTGCGCAAAACGAGGCGAGTGATAAACTGCACAAAACAGTGCGCTGCGCAAAACGGCGGGAGTGATAAACTGCACAAAACGCTGCGATGCGCAAAACCGCGCGAGTGATAAACTGCACAAAACAGTGCGCTGCACAAAACGGCTGGAGTGATAAACTGCACAACAGTGCGTTGTGCGAAAACCCGC
>JAPPVO010000520.1:0-33722 GCA_030407325.1 Camellia japonica | reverse complement strand
AAAAAAGTGTGTGGCCATGACATGAATATATGTGCTAATGTGTTAATATGTTAAGTATACAATTGTCTATATTTATAATTGCCATAATTGTCTATAGTGAAATGGATAATGCAAGAAATGCTGATGAATCTGAATCATCTGAGCCCAGAATGACAAGGCTAGAAAGAACAGTTGAACTGCTAACTGAGGCCTTAAGGCAACAACAGAACCAACATCCCCCCCTCCTCCGGTACAGCCGGAACCGAATGTGAATGATGACATCATTGCTCTAACACATAAGTTTAGTAAAATGAAACCGCGCATCATTCTAGGAGGCCTTGAACCACTAAAGGCCGAAGCCTGGGTTCTTGAAAAGAGAAATTGTTTGAAGTCTTTCCGTGTTCTGAAGCACACAAAGTGCTACTGGCTACTTTCACCTTACAAGAAGAGGCCAGAAGTGGTGGATGCTGATCTGCGACACCAATACTACTGCCATGGATTGGGCTCAGTTTAAGGGAGCCTTCTTTGAGAAATACTTCCCACAGTGTGTCAGGGATCGAAAAGTGACTGAATTTGAACAACTGAAACAAGGCACTATGTCCGTAGCTGAGTACGAATCGAAATTCACTGAACTCGCCAGATATGCACCACACATGGTGGATACCGATTACAAAAAGGCCAGGAAGTTTGAAGGTGGCCTTAATGTTAAAATCCTTGACAGAATAAATGAAGTTACTGAAATACGTGGATGTTCTTGACCGAGCAATAATGGCTGAGTCAACATCGAGGCATTAAAACAGACTGAAACACCAGCGACTGAATGGCGCTTAAGAGACGGGATTTTAAAATTTAAGAAAGGCTGGCAGAACATCCCTTGAACAAAAGCAAAATACGGGGTCAACCCAGTTCCTAGTCAGGGAAATAGTTTCATACCGCCCTGTTCTGAATGTGGTAAGAAACATAAAGGGTTTGCTATATACAAAATTTCAGGTGCTTGTTACAAGTTGTGGCAAGGTGGGCCACATGGTCAAAGATTGCCCTTCTGCTCTTTAGGACAATAGTAAAGCTGCAACCAGCGCCGCAACATCAACTGTTGCACACCAAACCTAATCCCAAAGCTACTGGAAAAGAGCCTATGAGGCAAGGTCGAGTGTTCGTACTCGTACCGGGAGATGTACAGAATACCGAGACCGTTGTGTCAGGTATACTCTCAATTGTACTCAAAATGCTTATGTTCTGATTGATTCGTGGTCTACACATTCATATGTATCGCATGCTTTTTTTCGAAAATTAAAATAGACCACTGGAACCTATGAACTATCTGTTAGCTGTATCTTCACCTGTTGAGGATCCATGACATGTGCTTATATGTATCCTGCATGTGAAATTATTGTTGGGGATGTTTCATTTGTATATTTGATTTACTGCCTCTGAATATTGATCACTTTGATATGAATATTGGGAATGGACTGGTTAACAAAATATCATGCTACCATAGACTGTGTAACAAAATAAGTTATTTTCTGTCCACCTGGTTTGCCTGAATTTGTGTTTAACGGAGTTGGAGTAGTACCTCCCCCGTATCTGATTTCATCCATGAAAGCTTTTAAACTGATTAAAAAGGGGTGTAAAGGGTATCTGTGTTGTGTATTGACTGTACCTACTGATACTAAAACTGATATGAACAGTATTCCTATAGTCAGAGAATTCCCAGATGTTTTTCCAGATGAGTTTGCCAGGGGATTTGATTGAAGGAGATTGAATTCACCATTGATGTGATTCCGGGCACACAGCCAGTATCTAAAGCTCCTTACAGAATGGCACCGACTGAACTTGAAAGAGTTGAAAGTTCAGCTGCAAGAACTGTTAGATAAGAAGTTCATCAGGCCCCAGTACTTCACCGTGGGGCGCTCCAGTTTTGTTTGTGAAAAAGAAAGACGGCTATTGAGACTCTGCATTGACTACTGTGAACTGAATAAGGTAACAGTGAAAAACAAATATTCATTGCCTCGAATTGATGATTTGTTTGACCAGTTACAGGGTGCCCAGGTTTTCTCTAAAATCGACCTTAGGTCCAAATACCACCAGTTGAAAGTCAAACTAGAGGACATTGAAAAGACTGCCTTTCGAACGAGGTATGACATTACGAATTCCTTGTTATGCCTTTCGGAGTTACTAATGCACCTGCTGCATTTATGGACCTTATGAACAAAATTTTCAAACCATACCTTGATGAATTTGTAGTTGTTTTCATAGATGACATTTTTAATTTATTCCAAAAGCACGGAAGAACATGAACATCATTTGAGAACTGCCCTACAGACCCTAAGAACAGAAACTGTATGCTAATTGACAAAATGTGTGAATTTTGGCTTGACAATGTTATGTTTCTGGGACATGTAATCAGTAAGGATGGAATTTCAGTTGATCCGTAGAAATTGAAGCAGTAGTGAATTGGCCTAGACCGACATATGTTACCGAAGTTTGAAGTTTTCTAGGCTTAGCCGGGTATTACAGAAGGTTTTGTCAAAGACTTCTCCAAAATTGCCCTACCACTGACTCAATTGACTCAAAAGGGGATATCATTTGACTGGACCGATCACAGAGAATCAACCTTTCAGAGTTAAAGACTGACTTGTGACTGCACCGATTCTTACCTTACCCTCAGGTACGGATGGTTATACTATATTTAGTGATGCTTCTTATAAGGGTTTTGGGATGTGTTTTAATGCAGAAGTGGTAAAGTTATTGCGTATGCTTTCCGACAACTGAGACCGCATAAAAAGAACTACCCGATCCATGATTTGGAATTTGCTGCAGTAGTGTTTGCATTGAAAATCTGGCGTCACTCTACCTTATGGGGCAACATGTGGAGGTGTATACAGACCACAAGAGTTTGAAGTACTTCTTTCGTCACACAGAAAGAACTGAACATGAGGCAGCGGATGTGGTTTAGAACTGATAAAGGATTATGATTTGCAGATTTTGTACTATCCGGGGAAAGCTAATACCGTTCCGATGCATTGAGTCAGAATCAGTTGGAAATTTAGCCTATTTACTCACCACCGGCAGAAAGAATTGCTATGTGACCTTGAAATTTGAGGTTGAAATTGTTTTGCGTGAACAAGGTGGAACCTTAGTCGCTATTTCTGCTCAACCGACACTGATTGAGGAAAGTAAAAGAAACAACAACAGGATAACTTTTTGAAAAAGATCATTGATGAACGAGAATCTAAAAACCGAGGCCGGATTTCAAATTTGAGAACAATGTGTTGAAATTCCAGGGAAAGGTTGTGTGTACTGAGTGATTCTGAACTGAAAAGAAGAATTCTGCAAGAGGGCCACAATTCTAAACTGTCTATCCATCCAGGAAATACGAAGATGTACCAAGACATGAAACTGAATTTATGGTGGCTGGGAATGAATAAAGAGATTGCTGACTTTGTGTCGAAATGTCTTCATTGCCAACAAGTTAAAGCTGAACATCAACGGCCCGCAGGCTTACTGCAACCCTTACCCATACCGCAGTGGAAATGATAACTTCATCATCAACTGGACTTTATTGTTAGTTTACCTCGCTCCCAGTAAAGGTATGGACTCAATTTGGGTTATTGTTGATAGACTGACTAAATCTGCTCACTTCTTACCTTACCTGTCAAACAATTTATAATGCGGACAAATTGGCTATACTCTATATTGACGAGATTATAGATTGTATGGAGTGCCTGTGTCCATTGTTTCTGATAGGGACTCGAAGTTTACAATCGAGATTTTGGGCAAAGCCTACAGACAGCATTGGGTACTGAACTGAGACTGAGTAGTGGCATACCATTCTCAGACAGATGGCCAGTCAGAAAGAACCATCTAGACTCTGGAGGATTTACTGAGAATGTGTGTTCTTGATTTTCCAGGGAAATTGGGAAAGCCACTTACCCGTTGGCTGAATTTGCCTACCACAACAGCTTTCACTCGAGTATTGGAATGGCGCCTTTCGAGGCTTTATATGGCAGGAATGTCCGATCTCCTATCTGCTGGACAGAAGTTGGAGATGGGCCTTTGCTTGGGCCTGAAATTGTACATGAAACCATTGAAAAAGTGAAACTGATTAAATAGAGACTGAAAACCGCACAAAGCCGACAGAAAAGTTATGCGGATGTCCAAAGGCGAACAGAGAGTACGAAGTAGGTGATCATGTTTTTTGTTAAAGTGACACCGATGAAAGGGTAGACCCGTTTTGCGGTTAAAGGCAAGTTAGCGCCGAGATATGTTGGACTGTATGAAATTATTGAGAAGATTAATCCGGTGGCATATCAAGTAGCGCTTCCTCCTAAAATGGAGCATATGCATAATGTGTTCCATATTTCAATGTAGAGGGATTACCTTTGGGATCCCTTCCATGTTATTAAGCCTACCCGTGTAGTGCTAAGTGATGATTACACTTATGAAGAACAGTCTATTCAGATTGTAAACAGACAGATCAAGAAGTTGAGGAATAAAAGATTCTGTTAGGGAAAGTTGATTGGCAAAACCATGGTGGCATATATGCCACTTGGGAAAGGGAAGACGATATGATCAAGAGATATCCTGAACTGTTCCCTCTGGATTCGGTATTCTTCCAAAATGAAGGTATTCGAGTTTGGAGGACCAAACTCTTTGTAAGGAGGGGAGACTGTGACAACCCTCCACCCACTGATTACCGCTAAACTATGACTGAACATGATTAAGTAACTGATTTGATTGATATTTTGAACTGATTGATTGAGTGCATTAGTTTAAACCGCAAATCTATCTGTTTGATTGCTAAATGATCTGTTCGTGTTTTATGTTTTAAACTGCAAATTGAAGGCCTTATAGGTTGCCGGCCGAATCGGGAACTGATAGTGTTTTGTGTTAATTAAGAATTAATGTGATTTTAATGGTAAATTTAGTTGAAATTTGATTTGGGTGATTAAATTGGATCGAATAAGCTAATTACATTAGTTGGACTTATCTACCAAAATGCCACTTAGTGGACTTTTTCATGAGCCTTTATGTGAGCTATATATGTTAGCTTTATCACAACTCTTCAGTCATTTTCCTCAAGTCCAAACCGAGTGAGTGAGAGAGGGAGAGTAGGAGAATTGATTTCAACAAGCTTTAGCTAGGGAAATTTGAAGATTTGAAGAGGTTTTACAACTAGGCTCCTACACCTTAACATTCAAGACCTAAGGTAAGAACTCACCTTCTTGATTATGAGTTTAAGTTGTGTCTTGCATGGTCTAGGATGATATTGAAGTCTAGAGCCAAGATATGATTTAAGATGTTGAGTAGTAAATCATGCATGCATGTTTACATTCTTGAATTTTGAGGTTGTTTTCTTAGAATCCTCACATGTATGTCCATATCTTGATTATAGTACATGAATTCATCATGTTTTTGGAAGGATTGAGTTATTTGGCAATGTATTTGAAGCTTTGATTTTAATTGAACAGATGCATGTTACATATGTTCTAGAAGTTTTCTTTGAAATTGTGTTTAATCGACTCACCTTTGGGCTTTGGTTTTGCAAATTGATCTTTGAAACATGTCATATTATGAGTTTTAAAGTGTTTTCCAGAAAATTAGCCCAAAAGAATCGGATTTGATGTTTTAAAAGTTGAATTTGAGCTTGGAGGTTCAATCTGGAAATTCCAGATTTTGGACCCACGCTCGAGCGTAAGACTTCACGCTCGAGCGTACACTTTGAATACATGCACCCGCTCGAGGGGGAAAGTAACGCTCGAGCATTAAATGCGTGTATCCAGTACTTTGTATGTGTTTACAGTCCGCTCGAGCGAGGGAATGTACGCTCGAGCGAGGACTTGTGTCTCATGCTCGAGTGGGGGTCGAGCGCCCGTCGAGCGTAATTTCATGCATTCAGTACTTTTGCAGTCCGCTCGAGTGAGGAAAGTCACGCTCGAGCGAGGCTCTTTTGTCTGCATGTCCGCTCGAGCGGAGAAAGCTACGCTCGTGCGGAACCCTGTTTCAGCAAAAAATTGAAAAGTGTTTTAAAGTACATCTTTGCATCCTCATTTCATCCTACACATTCCTAGGCCTAGTTTAAGGCATCTTAATGAGGATATTGACGTAGAACCACACCGAGTCAAGATAGGGACTAAGTCATTGATTCCCAAGTGCGTAACTTAGTGTGTGTTCATTCTGTAACTGTAGGGTTGGCATCCGAGGACGCTCTAGCCTATCTGTAGCCCAGTGCTCTGTGAGTAACAATGTTGTAAAGATACATTCAATCATGAATATTTTCTGAATGATCAACTGTACTGTTTTCTGAAATGATATTTCTTACTGAATGAATGCTTGTCTTATTTACGAACTGTATTCGTGGCATCCATAGCAATTTACTGTTACTGTATTGTATTGCTACTGTCATAGAAATCTCTGTCGGTTCCCATGTTTGAAACCACCATTGTTTACTGTTATGATGGCCATCAACCGACTGTTCGGTCTATTAAGACCTACTGTACTGTTTTGGTATGGGATATACCACATATGACTGCTATGACTGATATACTGTTATAACTGACTGTTTTAAATACTGAAAGGACATTCATTCTTAACCTCTTTACGCATATGTTATTCACTGGGTTTTAGCTCACTGTTTATATATATATGTAGGTGTCCAGGCACCGGATCGGAGTTAGGAGCGTTGGGTTAAACTCCCTCTTGTCAAGCCAACCAACGTGCCTCACTGCGAGGTTCCAAGTGTGATCAAGCTTAGGCTTTTTGGGGTGTCTCAGTTCACCCTTCTGTCTCTGTTTGTAATACTGTATAGACTAGTACTGTACTGTTATGGTAGGGATTTGGTCCCTAACCTGAATGCCTGTATATGATGTATGTACATACTGCTTTTGTCCCGAATGTGAATGTGAATGTGTTATGTGTTATGAAAAGTCTTTTTGCATACAGACTGTCATAGCTCATTGGACATCTTTCATTTACTATTTTGACTTCCGCCAGCCCCTGTATTCTGTATTACTGTTATTACTGTTAAGCAGGCCTTCAGTAATCACGGATTACTGGTTGGTTACGGTGCTAAACCCATAGGGGTGGGTTTGGGTCGTGACACCCAAGCTCAAGCCTAGGTCCAGGGGTATTCAGGCTTTAGGCGGGCCAGTGGGCCGGGCCTTGGCGGGCCTAAACAAATTTTTTTTTATTATTTTTTTTTCCACCAAAATTTTATTATTTTCCATTAAAAATAACACTGGGCCTCGCGCACGGGCCGGGTCTCGGGCCGAGCTTTTGGACGGGCCCTGAGCGAGCCAATGGGCCGGGCTTCAAAACGATGGTCCGAGCCGTGGCCCAAGGCCTCGGGCTGGGCTTGGGTTCGGTCCTCAACGGGCCTTAACGGGCCGGGCCCACCTCGGGCTGCGGGTAGGCTTCAGGTCGCCCGCGGGCCACGGGCCAAAATTACATCCTTATTCAACCTCTCACGTGATAATGTTGAAAAAAATACCATCGTACCACAAAGTCATTATAAAAAATAATAATTTAAGAACAAAAATCTCTAAATATCCAATTGTTCAATATTAATTCTCAAAATCAAGAATTTAGATAAAAAAAAAAAAATTAATTAATAAATCCCGTAAATTTTTATTTGTCATAGAACAATTCCATTATTGGAATCCACCTTGTCTCGTGTCTTCTATACTATACTATACTAATTAGTAGATGACCCCGTACAATGTATAGTAATTTATTTTTAAAATGAACAATTGAAAGTGAAATACAAACAGATTTGTTAATAGATGGTGAAATTTTTTGTCATTGTGTGTGATCCTATGTAAAATAGGCTCATAAAAATCATTTTTTTCAAAGTAAAAAAAAAAAAAAGAGGTGTATTTTCAATCTGAAATCAAATTCTCATTTGTGTTAATCAAATTTACTAAAAATCATAAATTCCAATTGTATCAATTTTTTTTTTTTTGAAAAAAAAAAATAAAAACAATGGAAAATTCTATATTATACAAATTATGATTTGGTTATAACTTATGGTGCATTATTTTGGTTATTAATCGAAAGGGACTTTGCTAATTATTTATATTTTTGGTTATATCCAAAATGGTGCATCGGGTTTTTAATTATAATTGTAGTGGTGTTTGATTTTGATCTATTATAATAATTTTATATGAAAATATTTAAATATTTTATTACACAAAAAAGTGCATAAGGTGAATTGACTCAAATGTAGGATTTATGTTTATATTAGTAAAATCGTAATAGTTATTCACATTGATACATATAAAATTACAAATTCAAATCATAAGCAGTGTCTTCAAAGAGAATCAGATACAAAATCTCTATAACCTTAATAATTTCAGTTCTCAAAGGAGTTTTAATTAATTATATGACACATCATGATATCACAAAATTTTTATTCCAATCAAATTATTTTTGTATATCTTTTCTGACAGAGCTCATAAAGGTGCATTATCAGTAATACTATAAATTCAAAATTTTTATTTAAAAATTATTCAAGAAACATTAATAGGTTCCTTAAATATACACAATCATTTTTGATGAATCATTATTCTTCCGATCTAAAAAAAAAAAATCAATGTGTTTGTTTTTAGTTTTCTGAATTGAATTATCTGGAAATTTTATTTTTTATTTTTAGTATTTTTTGTTTTTAGTGAATATTTTTAAAATTTTGAGTAATTTTTTTTACATTTTTAAATGCACCTTACTTAGGTGTATCTAAAAAGTAAAATATTTGTAAAAAATTAATAAATACACAAAAATATGAAAAATGTACTGAATTTTTGTAAAAAAAATTCAGTAAAAACAAAAAAAAATGAGAAACAAAAAATTTCAATTTTCTAAAAAGTGAATCCTGAAAATCATAACCAAACATAGTGATTATTCTTTAAAATAATATTCCACACTATTTGTCATTTAACATTTACCAATTTATCTTCTGAAAACTTAATAAAAAAAGTATTGAGTTCCATTATTTTAATCAATCAATATCAAATTGGACGTTCCACGTATATGTAAATCACTTTTAAAAATATGTCTGACATAAAATTATAATGGAGTTAACTTTAATTAATGTAATGATATTTTATAATATGATATGTGTTATAAAAGAATAATATTAATTTTAATTTGAAATAAAATTTTACTTTAAATTATTTTTTATAATAATCTTAATCTTATTGTTCTATAAAAGTGTTACTTGAATATTTATATATAATAAATTTAGTTAAATTATTTGTTTATTTTGATATTTTAGTTCTATTGTACTATAAAAGTATAATTATCATAAGATGATTTTATATGATATATATTAAATTATAAAATAGTAAAATAAATATGTATTTTGATATTAAAAATAATAGTTAAATTAGAAAGATAATTAGTAATATAAAACTAAAAGTGATTCTAATTATTTATTTTTATTTTTAGAAAATAAAAATATGTAGAAATAAAACTATACAAAATTTATTTAAAAGATTAAATATAAATATGTTGTGATTGGATTAAGAAGAAAATATATAAATTAATTATGTAGAGTATTAATTTTTTCTTTAATATTCTTTTTAAATTATTCATAGTATAGGTATCTAAAATTTAAATTAAATATAAATGTTTTGTAATAAATAATTTCGTGTTAAATAAAAAATTAAATATAAATTAATATTAAGCTATCAATAAGATTGATAAAAAATAAAAAATATAAAATAAAATTAATTTGATCAATGCGATGCACCTAATTAAGCACATTCTATCTTATTTATTTATGTAGAGAGATAATTTTTTTTTTTCAAATATCATAATAATTAAATTAAAATATCGGCTATATAAAAGAAATCTGACAACGACAAAACTAAATATACAATAAAAAATATATAGAAAATAAATATTTCTCAAATAGAATTCATATAAATTTTGTTATTATAATTGAAATTGAATTTGTGTAGAATTTTATATGTAAATGGAAAATGCGTGTTGATATGATTTTTTTGGAAAAAAAATAAGTTCATAGAATGTGCTGGGTGGGGTGTGGAATTGTCGAAAAAACGGGGGACCATTCAGATCACCACTCTCCCAAATGGGACTTTCCAATAATTTTCCCTAGAAAGAACTTATTTTTTTATCTAAGTAATTCTGATATTGAAAATTATGCTGGACTTGAGCGATTGATTTTCTTTATTATAATAAGATAGATATATATTTTATTCCTCATGCAATGAGTTGGTATTGAACTTACTTGCACATGATGAAAGTTATCAAATTAGAAAATTGACTGGATGATGATGGGATCATGACTATGAAGCTAGATCTTTCTGCTCAGCAATTTGATATAGGATTTTCTATTTATAGTCATTAAGTTTTTCATCACACTTGCATATATTTTATGAAGAAAGAAGAAAGTCTTGCCTATATATTAATGAAGAAGCTTCCTTCTGTTCTCTTAACTCTATTGGCTCTGGTCAAAAATCATATTCAAGTATTGCCTCCAGCTGTTGTTACTCGGATCTTCTCGCACACGTTATGTACTGACCTTACATCATGTCACATGCAATTATAAATGTTATATAGTGGTGTCTTAAAAAGTTGGTAAAAAATTAATTTTTTGATTATTTTTTTGAATTTTTTGTATAAAAAAAAAATAAAGAACTGATGTGACTCGAAAAAGTTAAAAAGCCAAAATTGACTTTTTACTAGTTTGCCAAAATGTCCCATAGTTTAATTTTTATTTTTAAGAATTCGGATTTATGATTTAAATTTAAAATTGAGATGATGTGAATTACATTCATAATAAATCTAATTCACATCTTTTAAAAGGTAAGTTACAAATATATTTCTTGAGATTTGCTTAAAATATGAATTGCCTTATATACTCGCCCTTTAAAATTTTGAATTTCATAACAAATGATTTATTTTATTAATCAATTATCAAATCAATCAATAATTTTAATCAACAATGTGAGTCTTTTCTTTCTGTATTTAAGTTTAAATGAAATAAATTTTGGGGGGAATGGGAATATTATTATATTATTAGCGTTATTGTTATCTTTCTCACCCACTTTTGTAATTTTTTATGATGCTGTCACTGTTAAAACTCCAAATTTAGAGTTATAAATCATTGCTCTTACTAATATTATGTTTCTTATATTAAAAAAATGCTTAATACAACACGGGTTAGATTAATATGTATTTTTCATAATTATTTCTGAAGGAAAAAATATGAGTAATCATATTACTGTTGGAAAAATGGTTTTATATAGGCATATTTTTTAGCCCAATTTGGGTGGACCCCAAATGTCTTTTGGGGTGGGTCCGAAAAGGTGAAGTGTTCCTTGCCGCATGGCAAGTCACACGGTGAAGACGGAACGTCAAAACCATTTATGAGTGAATGGAAAGTTAACGTCGTTTTAGGGTCTAACATTAATTTTTTAGATAAAATTCTTTTGAATTTTTTCAATAAAAAAATTAGTGTAAAAATTTAATTTAAATATAAATATAAATTTAAATTTTAGTTTCCTGAGTGATTTTCTAAAGTTTATAATTTAAATTTAATTTTGATTTCCTAAATATTTTGTACCTTTTTCTTTATTAGATTAAACTATTTAAATAGTTTAATAAACATATTCAAATAGTTTAAGAGGTTTAAAGATTGGTAGTTCCAATCAGTTACCTTGTTTGTACTAACGGACAAAATGTTCAAACTTTTTCAAATGTTTGAATTTGAAGGTACAAACGGACAAATCTGTTCATTTGAATTTAGAGGTGCACCTTTTCATTTTGTGGCACCTATTCGGGTCTTTGTATTGCCTATATATACTTGGGTTTTTTCCAGCAGTCTAGGGAGTGGGTGAAATTCAGATATATCAGTCTGTATTTGGTTTCTTTTGCTGTCCATTTTTCTTAGTGCATTATTCCTCATATTTAGTTTTAGAAATAATTATTCAGAGAGTTAGAACACAGGTTTGGTTCGCCGAACAAATTGTTTGGAGTACTACTACAATTTGTGAAGATCATTGTATCCTGGGAGATAGACGCTACTCAACCGTAAGTACCTTAGCGGGGCGAATCTGTCTTAAGGACATAGTGTCATACACTCGACTTGGTCTTATAATTTTTATTTGGTTTGACAAAATAAATTCGGTATGTTATTTAATTATTTTGTTTGATTTTTTTCAAGTTATTTGTATTACACAGAAGATTGTTCCAACAATCTTAAGACAGATTCGAATTATTCTGTTTACAGAATTTTTCGTTTGTTTTCCGTTTTTATTTCTTCGTAAATAATTTCGAAAGAAAATTATTTTCTGTGGATTTACAAAATAATATTCTGGTTGGAAAAACAAATAGTGATTATATGCTATTTGACAGATAGTAGTAATATACTGTCTCTTTTCTTTGACAACAACTAGTAGTACGATACTGGTGTCATTAACAATTCAGAATATATTTTTGTGAAATTTTGTCAGAAAATTAATTTTAGTTTTTAGAAATTATTTTCTGTGTTTTCATTAATTAAAATTCTGTTTCAGTATTTTAATTATTGGAGTGTTACAAGAGATTTAAATTTCTGTATGAAATTAATTTGGTAGAATAAAATTTTATTTTATTTCCAAATTAATTGGAAAAAATAAAAGTTATATTCTTATTTCTTTTATTTTACAGAATTTAATTTCTTGTGTGGAATTAATTTGGTAGAATAAAATTTTATTTTCTTTCCAAATTAATTGGAAAAAATAAAAGTTATATTCTTATTTCTTTTATTTTACAAAATTTAATTTCTTG
The DNA here is from genome assembly GCA_030407325.1 of Camellia japonica. NCBI lineage: Eukaryota > Viridiplantae > Streptophyta > Magnoliopsida > Ericales > Theaceae > Camellia > Camellia japonica. Next base: position 20,954 of record JAPPVO010000520.1, on the reverse strand, counting down.
TGGGGAATTAATTTGGTTGAATAAAATTTTATTTTATTTCCAAATTAATTGGAAATAAAAGTTACATTCTTGTTTCTTTTATTTTACAGAATTTAATTCTGTGAATTTGGATTAGTTTTCTGTGTGGAATTAATTTGGTTAAATAAAATTTTATTTTATTTTATTTTCAAATTAATTGAAAATAAAAGTTACATTTTGTTTTGTTTCTTTTATTTTAACAGATTTTATATCTGTTGTTTTGGTTTTAATTTGTTTAAATAAAATTTTATTTTATTTTCAAATTAATTGGAAATAAAAGTTACAATTTTTGTTTCTTTTATTTTTACAGAATTTTAAATTCTGTGTTTTTGGTTTTAATTTTCTGTGTAGTATTAAATTCTGATTATAATTGTGGTTTATAATTTAGAATTTATGGCTACTAAAACTGGTCAAACTAATGTTCAGACCAGTACTGGTATGGTGATTGCCATTACGCCAACCTCTCCGTATGTTGGGACTGTGCTAGTGAATCATGGTGGAAAACCAGAGAAGTTCTTAAGAACTGATTTTCGTAAAGGCAAAGGAAGATCAAGTAAGAAGGTTGCTAAAGCCAAAATGACCAAAATGGATAACATTTCCAATGGTGTAGATGTCATAGATCTTTCTGCAGTTGTTTCCGAGGCAAATCTTGTCGGAAATCATAAAGAATGGTGGGTGGACACTGGTGCTACTCGCCATATCTGTACCGATAAAAAGATGTTCACATCTTATTCTATAGTGGACAGTGGTGAACAACTTTTTATGGGCAACTCCTCGACTTCTAAAGTTGAAGGACAAGGAAAGATTGTATTTAAGATGACATCTGGAAAGGAACTCACTCTCAACAATGTGCTGGATGTACCGGACATTCGCAAGAATTTAGTTTCCGGATCTTTATTGAGTAAGAATGGGTTTAGACTAGTTTTTGAAAGTGACAAGTTTGTACTTACCAAAAACGGGATGTATGTAGGAAAAGGTTATATGTCTGATGGCCTTTTCAAGTTAAATGTAATGACTGTTGTACCCTCAGTTATTAATAATACTACATTTTCTTCTTACTTACTTGAGTCTTTAAATTTATGGCATGGTAGATTAGGACATGTTAATTATGGATCTTTGCGAAGATTAATTAATATGGAATGTTTACCTAAATTTAACATTGATTCAAATCATAAATGTGAAATTTGCGTTGAGGCAAAATTGTCTAAAACTCCTTTTCATTCAATTGAAAGAAGTTCGAAACCACTTGAATTAATTCATAGCGACATTTGTGATTTTAAATCAATTCAAACAAGAGGTGGAAAAAAGTATGTAATCACTTTTATAGATGACTATACTAGATATAGTTATATTTATTTAATTCGAACCAAGGATGAAGCTTTGGAAACTTTCATTCAATATAAGAATGAAGTTAAAAATCAACTTGGTAAGAAAATCAAGAAACTTAGAAGTGATAGAGGTGGTGAATATGAATCACCTTTTGGTGAATTTTGTAAAGAACATGGAATAATTCATCAAACCACCGCTCCTTACTCACCTTAGCAAAATGGAATTGCTGAAAGGAAAAATAGGACTTTAAAAGAAATGATGAATGCCATGTTAATCAGTTCTGGATTACCTCAGAACTTGTGGGGGAAGCAATACTTTCTGCTAATTATATTTTAAATAAAATACCCCGAAAGAAAGTAAATCAAACACCTTATGAATTGTGGCATGGAAGAGTACCATCCTACAAATACTTAAAAGTGTGGGGGTGTTTGGCTAAAATGGCTATTCCTAGTCCTAAAAAGACTAAGATAGGTCCTAAGACCATTGATTGCATTTTCATTGGTTATGCCAAGAATAGTAGTGCATATCGGTTTTTGATTCATAAATCAGAACATTCCGAAATGCATGTAAATACTATTATTGAGTCAAGGAATGCATCATTCTTTGAACATGTATTTCCAAAGAAGACTGGACAAGAGACTAGTAATAATAAAAGATCTCATGATGCCATTACTAGTCAGGATCAAGAACATGATCAAGAACAAGAGTTACATCAAAATGAGGAAGAAGAACCTAGGCGTAGTAAACGTGCTAGAACCTCAAAATCTTTTGGTCCAGATTTTCTAACATATTTGTTAGAAAATGAGCCTTTAACTTTTAAAGATGCTATGTCCAGTCCTGAAGCTCCTTTATGGAAAGAAGCTGTCAACAGTGAAGTTGAATCCATCTTGCAAAATCACACTTGGGAATTAGTGGACTTGCCACCAGGTTGTAAACCTCTTGGGTACAAGTGGATTTTCAAAAGAAAATTGAAAGCAGATGGATCAATCGACAAATACAAGGCAAGACTTGTAGTCAAAGGTTTTAGACAGAAAGAAGGTCGAGATTACTTTGACACATACTTACCGGTTACTAGAATAACATCCATTAGAATGCTAATTGCCATTGCATCTCTATACAATCTAGAAATTCATCAAATGGATGTTAAAACCGCTTTCTTAAATGGTGAGTTAAATGAAGAAATTTACATGGAACAACCAGAAGGGTTTCTGTTTCAGGGAAAGAAAAGAAAGTGTGTAAATTGGTTAAATCATTATATGGTTTAAAACAAGCGCCAAAGCAATGGCATGAGAAATTTGACAAGGCAATGATGTCAAATGGTTTTAAAATTAATGAGTGTGACAAATGTGTTTACATTAAAAACACAGACAAAGGTTATGTCATTGTATGTCTTTATGTAGATGATATGCTCATCATAGGTAGTAATAATGACATGATTAAAACTACCAAGAAAATGTTGAATAAACATTTTGATATGAAGGACACGGGCATTGCTGATGTAATTCTTGGTATGAAAATTACCAAAACATCAGAAGGTTATACATTGTCACAATCTCATTACATTGAGAAAATACTTAACAAATTCAGCAAAATGATGATCATCTTGCTAGAACTCCTGTAGATGTTAATTTGTATCTTTCTAAGAATATACAGGAAAGTATGTCTCAATTAGAGTATGCCCAAATTATTGGAAGCTCACCAGGTTGTAAACCTCTTGGGTACAAGTAGATTTTCAAAAGAAAATTGAAAGTAGATGGATCAATCGACAAATACAAGGCAAGACTTGTAGTCAAAGTTTTAGACAGAAAGAAGGTCTAGATTACTTTGACACATACTCACCGGTTACTAGAATAACATCCATTAGAATGCTAATTGCCATTGCATCTCTATACAATCTAGAAATTCATCAAATGGATGTTAAAACCGCTTTCTTAAATGGTGAGTTAAATGAAGAAATTTACATGGAACAACCAGAAGGTTTTCTGTTTCAGGGAAAGAAAAGAAAGTGTGTAAATTGGTTAAATCATTATATGGTTTAAAACAAGCGCCAAAGCAATGGCATGAGAAATTTGACAAGGCAATGATGTCAAATGGTTTAAAATTAATGAGTGTGACAAATGTGTTTACATTAAAAACACAGACAAAGGTTATGTCATTGTATGTCTTTATGTAGATGATATACTCATCATAGGTAGTAATAATAACATGATTAAAACTACCAAAAAAATGTTGAATAAACATTTTGACATGAAGGACATGGGCTTGCTGATGTAATTCTTGGTATGAAAATTACCAAAAATCAGAAGGTTATACATTGTCACAATCTCATTACATTGAGAAAATACTTGACAAATTCAGCAAAGATGATCATCTTGCTAGAACTCCTGCAGATGTTAATTTGTATCTTTCTAAGATATACAGGAAAGTATGTCTCAATTAGAGTATGCCCAAATTATTGGAAGCTTAATGTACTTGATGAACTGCACTCGCCCAGATATAGCTTATGCAGTAAGTAAATTAAGTAGATATACGAGTAATCCGGGAGTAGAACACTGGAAAGCAATTATAAGGGTTCTAAGATATCTCCGATTTACTCGTAACATTGGGCTTCATTATACTAGATATCCAGCAGGACTTGAAGGATACTGTGATGCAAATTGGATATCGGATACTAGAGACTCGAAGTCCACCAGTGGGTATGTCTTTACTCTTGGTGGGGCGGCTGTATCTTAGAAATCTTCCAAACAGACTTGTATTGCTAGGTCTACTATGGAATCTGAATTCATAGCTTTAGACAAAGCTGGGGAAGAGGCAGAATGGCTTCGCCACTTCCTTGAAGATATTTCAATATGGCCAAAACCGGTGCCTGCTATATGCATACATTGCGATAGTCAATCAGCTATAGGTAGAGCACAGAGTCATATGTATAACGGTAAGTCACGACACATTCGTCGTCGACATAACACCGTGAGACAACTACTCTCTAATGGAATTATTTCCATAGAATATGTTAAGTCTAAAGACAACATAGCGGATCCACTAACCAAAGGGTTAGTGTAATAACCCCGACCCTGATTAGCGCTAATTGGAACTTAATTATGCCTAATAATTATTAAGGGGAAATCTGGAATTAATTGCATGTGTATTGCATGAATTATGTGTTATTATCTGTTCGGTGTCAGAAAATCTGTTCGTGTTTTAAACTTTAATTCGCAAATTGAAGGCCTTATCGGCGGCCGAATTCAAAATCGTTTAGTGTTTCATGATCATCATAAATTATGTGATTTTATGGTGTAATTATCTGAAAACTGATTAGGTATGATTAAATTAGATTAAAATGAGCAAAATATCAAGAGTTGGACTTATTTACTAGGATGCCACCTAGTGACCCACTATCTCCACCCTTTTAAGCCTTATACATCTCTTGAACCTTATTACAAACCATTTTCATCAACCATATTCTATAGAGCTCCACCGAATTTAGAGAGAGAGGAATTGAGTTCTTCTTGGAATTGCTTGGAGACTTGGAGATTGGAAGAGTAATTGCATGTTTGAGCTCCTACACCTCTAATTCAAGATCTAAGGTAGAATAACTACCCCCTTGTTTGTAAATTGCTAGACTCTTGCATGATGTAGAGCTAAGTGGAAGTTTAGAGCCAATTTATGGCTTGTAATGTTGTATTGGAGCTTAATTGTTGCATGCATGTTAATGTTGTTGAGTTTTGAGGTCATAGTTCATGGTTTCATTACATGCATGTCCATATTTTGAAAGTAGTCCATGAATCTCTCATGATTTGGAAAGAAAGAGCTCATTAGAGCATGAAATGGAAGCTTTGATTTGATCTAAACTCAGCATGTCACTTTGTAGCATGTTCATGCATGTTCATGTAATTTGGTTTGAAATTGGGTTTGAATTAAACACCATTGGGCTTTGATTTCTTAAATTGAGTTTTGAAACATGTAATTCTATGTATTTACAAGAGTTTTCCAGAAAATGGGCCCAAGAGGATCGAATTTGGGGTATCAAACGTGAGTTTTAAACTTGGAACACAAACCTGGGATTTCCAGATTTTGGGTGTCCGCTCGAGCGGGGGAAGTGCCGCTCGAGCGGAGAAATCAAGCTCCCAGCACTTCGAGCTGTTTTACAGTCCGCTCGAGCGGAGTGATTCACGCTCGAGCGTGGAAATCGAGCATCCAGTACCTTGCACTAGTCATCAGTCCGCTCGAGCGGAAGAATGTACGCTCGAGCGAAGGATTGTGTGACACGCTCGAGCGGGGAAGTTGACGCTCGAGCGGGTCCCCTTGTTTGCGTGTCCGCTCGAGCGGGAGCTATTTTTCTGAAAACTTTGAAAATGTTTCTAAGGCATTCTTTTGCATCCTCATCCCATCCTAGGCATTCCTAAGCCATGTTTAAGGCTCCATACTTAGGATAAGGGGTTAAGTATACACTTAGAATCATTGGAGTGAGCTTGATACAATTAGAAATGCGTATTTCAAGTGTGTACCCGTGATGTGTTATGTAGGTCACGTGCCGCGATCCATTCGACCCTTTTGATTTCGTCTACGTGTACCAACGCCCACTGTGAGTAATAACTTTGTAAAGTTATGTTCAATGTTATGTATTTTCAGTATACTATGATACGAAATGATTGATTCATTGAAAAGCTATGATATGTTGGAAATGAATGAATGATTGTCCAAGATTCTGAAAGTTAACCGTGGCATCCTTAGCATTACATGATATGCGTCCCTTTATGGGTCATCAGGTCCCTATATGGGTCATCAGGTCCCTTTATAGGTCATCAGAAACGTCTCTGTGCACATGAGTCATCAGAAAGCCTTCAAGGCTGTCCCTTTATGGGTCATCAGGTCCCTTTATGGGTCATCAGATTTGGTAACGCTATTGGATGTACCACGTATGATTATGTGAAAAAACCGAATGTGGAAATGATTATGAACAAGTACATGAATCTGTTTTGATACGAATATGACATGACTATGTTTCTGTTTCGAAATCTGAATGAGCATAAGACTCTATTTCTGATATGAATCTGCTTTTAACTCTATGATGGACATCATTCATTAAACTCCTTTACTCTGTTTATTATTCACTGGGCTTTCGCTCACAGTTTATTATATATATGTAGGTGAGCCGGCACAAGACCCTGGCCAGAGTTGATGGCCTCTTGTTTCTTTTTTGTCAGCCAGCTGTTGCGCCTCCCGAGGAGGTTCCGGTCAAAGTCTAACGCTGTGGCTGTTTTGTTCATGCTAGTCAATGTTTATGTTTGGGTCTTGCAAAGTCGGATTTTGGAACGTACTTATGTAAATATTCTGTACATATTGATGTACTTTGACTGGCATGCTATGTATATAAATAAGTTTTGAATCTTCTGTCCCATGTACGTCATCACAGCTCATTGGACCTTGTTTACTTTCTGTATTTTGCTTCCGCAGCCCCTTAATACTTGTTATTCTGTTTGGAGGCCGTAGGTAATCCACGGATTACTGGCCGGTTACGGCGCTAAACCTATAGGGGCGGGACAGGGTCGTGACAGTTAGCAAGAGAGTTAGTTGAGAATTCATCGAGGGGAATGGGACTTAAGCCTATTAAATAAGAGTTACCACAACGGCAACCCAACCTAGTTGACTGGAGATCCCAAGATCTAGGTTCAAAGGGACAACCGAGTTGTGATTGACTCAGAAGGATCACTGGGGAGTCTAACTCCTACCCATTTCTATGATGAAATAGTGATGTCTGCAGCGTTTTAGGTTAATTAAAACTTCTAATGATTTTTATATCTAGGTAAACCTAGTGGAGTATGGCAGGATACTCTTCATAAAAATCACCTATGTGAGTGTGAACTGGGCCGGTTCTGTGAGATTTATGAAGGGCTACAATTCTATAGAGCACTCATGAAGACCAGGTTGTTCAGGGCCAAAATCAACACAATAGTGAGAACTAAACTGTGTCTGGGAATATACTGTGTGAGTTCTATTGTCTTGGTTTACACAAACGGCTGAACAGTTCAAGACATCATGTTCACTATTTAGCTAGTAAATCCGATAGTGTCTCACAAGGGAAGGTTCAAAGCCAAAAGCTACCTATCCTTTGCAGAATATTACCAATTTCTGTACTCTCTAATTAGATCATGTTGTTGCATTTTCTCTCCGTCAATTCCATTCATGTGGGGGATTGTTGGAAAAATGGTTTTATATAGGCATATTTTTAGCCCAATTTGGGTGGACCCCAAATGTCTTTTGGGGTGGGTCCGAAAAGGTGAAGTGTTCCTTGCCGCGTGGCAAGTCACACGGTGAAGACGGAACGTCAAAACCATTTATGAGTGAATGGAAAGTTAACGTCATTTTAGGGTCTAACATTAATTTTTTAGATAAAATTCTTTTGAATTTTTTCAATAAAAAAATTAGTGTGAGAATTTAATTTAAATATAAATTTAAATTTAAATTTTAGTTTCCTGAGTGGTTTTCTAAAGTTTATAATTTAAATTTAAATTTAAATTTAATTTTTGATTTCCTAAATATTTTGTACCTTTTTCTTTATTAGATTAAACTATTTAAATAGTTTAATAAACATATTCAAATAGTTTAAGAGGTTTAAAGATTGGTAGTTCCAATCAGTTACCTTGTTTGTACTAACGGACAAAATGTTCAAACTTTTTCAAATGTTTGAATTTGAAGGTACAAACGGACAAATCTGTTCATTTGAATTTAGAGGTGCACCTTTTCATTTTGTGGCACCTATTCGGGTCTTTGTATTGCCTATATATACTTGGGTTTTTCCAGCAGTCTAGGGAGTGGGTGAAATTCGGATATATCAGTCTGTATTTGGTTTCTTTTGCTGTCCATTTTTCTTAGTGCATTATTCCTCATATTTAGTTTTAGAAATAATTATTCAGAGAGTTAGAACACAGGTTTGGTTCGCCGAACAAATTGTTTGGAGTACTACTACAATTTGTGAAGATCATTGTATCCTGGGAGATAGACGCCACTCAACCGTAAGTACCTTAGCGGGGCGAATCTGTCTTAAGGACAGAGTGTCATACACTCGACTTGGTCTTGTAATTTTTATTTGGTTCGACAAAATAAATTCGGTATGTTATTTAATTATTTTGTTTGATTTTTTTCAAGTTATTTGTATTACACAGAAGATTGTTCCAACAATTACTTGATGCGTTTGGATTGGATACTTGAATTACAAGTCTTGTCTGGAAAACCTCCATCAATTGAGAAGCTATTAGAGTTTTTCAATATTTTATCCACACTCTAAATTCTTAGACTTTAAAAATGGTAACCTCAAGATAGATGAATAGAGAGAGAACTTAGTTTATTTTGTGATGTGTATTCACAATGTTGAGCATAAACCCTTCCTTATACAGGCATGTATGGCAAGACTATGTATACCTCATGGTTTCCAAGACCATGTGCCCTTTATGATTAGGCCATGTACGGATGCACTATGTATCCTTCATGGTTAAGCCATATGCGGATACACTATGGCCCCGTTTGGTAGAGCTGTGAGAAAGTGATTATAGCTTACAGCTTAACAGCTTATAGTTTATAATTGTGAACATAAGCTAATTTTTGACTTATAAATTAAGTTTTTCCTCCCCCACTCAAAGAATAAGTTGATTTTTGACTTACAAAAGTTATAAGTTATATTGTTAAGTTGAACCAAACACATCAAAATAGCTTAAATTAAGCTAAAAGCTGAAATAAGCCCTACCAAATAAGACCTATGTGTCCTTCATGGTTAAACCACACCATGTGTACTCCATGATTTTCAACAATTTCCAACTTAATTAATACGAATATCCTTCACCTTTCTAAAAAAAAATAAATTAGTGCCGAATATCCATTTAAGCATGGATGATTCATCTCCATTTTTTTCCCTCAAAACTTTAGTCATTAGATTATGCTATTTATTTATTTATTATTTTGGCAATAGTCATTAGATTATGTTTGAAAATCTCTACACATAATTTTTTTTTTTATTCTTTATTTTTTTTTATTTTTTTGTGTGTGTGTAAAAATGCAATAAATAAATATGAGCAAGGCTAGGAATATATAGATCAAACACAAAATAAGATGCTATGCACCTAGACTTATTCAATAAATGCATATAGTGAATACCTAAAGATAAAAGAAGAGAGCTCTTAGACCATCTCTAACTGTGTATAAAATTTATCATCAAATTTAAATTTGATAAAAAATGATTCATTTTTAAGCTCTAACGGTTTCATCAAATCAATATCAAATCCAGAATTTCACTTTTTCTTTTATCAAATTGAGGATCAATGTGTTTTTCATCAAATCACTGTTCATTGCCGTTAGATTTTCACCATCAGATTTTCCCCCGGATGTCCTCCCGAATGACCATCTCACAACAAAAGTTTGTGAAAAAATTACATTGGTTAGTCGACCGTCCGATCGTCCTCTCAGTCATTCGCCCGGTCGACCCCTCCATGACCATCTCAAGGAGAAAATTTGTGAAAATTTTGCACTAGTCGGTCGATTGGCCGGACATCTGTTCAGTCGATCGGTGATTTGACGAAACTGCAAAATCTTCCATTAAAACACTTAATATCAAAGAGAATTTTTTTCTTAAATTTTTATTTAAATTTAATTAAAAAAATAATATACTATTAAAGATGTCCTTATGTGACGAAAGTGAGTGAATGTATAATAGGTAATAAATGATATATACATATTAAAGTTATTCAACACTCCCAGCAACCTTGCACGTGATGAATTTTGAAAGTGAGTTAATGATAAATAATATATACATCTTAAGCATTGTTTGGCAAGTTGGTTTGTGGTTAAAATGATCACAAAAGATAAAATAGGTTATTTTAACCACAATAAATAAAACATCACATTCAATCCATAATCATTACACTCTTCTCTCATAAAAAAAGTCAAAAAAGCTAAAAAACTCTTCCCAAACTAAATTTTTTAACTCAGACTAAAATAATCAAAAAAATTAAAAAGTCAAAAAATCAACCCACTTCTCAAAAGGAGGCTTAGAATTATTTAACCCCTTACCCACTTTGTACATGGCGAGTTTTGAAAGTGGGCAAAAGTGTAATAGGAAATAAACGACATGCACATGTTCGAATTATTTAATTATGATAATAAATTATTCAATATTCCCGAAACAAGTCTATTAATTTTGTATGTGGCGAGTTTTGAACCTCAATCTCTCATGTGATAATGTTGAAAAAATACCATTGTGCCACAAAGTCATTATAAAAAATAAGAATTTAAGAACAAAATATCTCTAAATATCCAATTGTTCAATAGTAATTCTAAAAAATCAAAAATTTAGATTAAAAAAAAATTAATTAATAAATCTCGTAAATTTTTATTTGTCTTAGAACAATTCCATTATTGGAATCCAACTTGTCTCGTGTCTTCTATACTAACTACACTATACCAACTAGTAGATGACTCACATAATGTGCAGTATTTTATTTTTAAAATGAAAATTGATTTTGAGTCTTAATATTTTATGTGTAAAAAATTTTAACAATTGAAGGCGAAATACAAACAGATTTGTTAATAGATGGTGAAAATTTTTGTCATTATGTGTGATTCTATGTAAAATAGGCTCATAAAAACAATTTCTTTCAAAGTAAAAAAAAAAAAAAAGGGTGTATTTTCAATCTGAAATCAAACTCTCATTTGTGTTAATCAAATTTACTAAAAATCACAAATTCCAATTGTATCAATTTTTTTTTTTGAAAAAAAAGACAAACAATAGAAAATTGTATAATATACAAATTATGACTTGGTTATAACTCATGGTGCATTATTTTGGTTATTAATCGGAAAGGCCTTTGCTAATTTTTTATGTTTTTGATTATATCTACAGTGGTGCATCGAGTCTTTAATTATAGTTCAAGTGGTATTTGATTTTGATCTATTATAATATTTTTATATGACAATATTTAAGTATTTTATTACACGACAAAGTTGCATAAGGTGGATTGACTCAAAGGTAGGATTTATGCTTATATCAGTAAAATCGTAAAAGTTATTCACATTGATACATAAAAAATTACAAATTCAAATCATAAGCAGTGTCCTCAAAGAGAATTAGACACAAAATCTCTATAACCTTAATAATTTCAGTTCTCAAAAATGTTCTAATTAATTATGTAACACATCATGATAATCGCAAAATTTTTATTCCAATCAAATTATTTTGCATATATTTTTTGACATAACTCGGGAAGGTGCATTATCAGTAATACTATAAATTCAAAATTTTTATTTAAAAATTATTCAAAAAGCATTAATAGGTTCCTTAAATATACACAATCATTTTCGATGAATCATTATTCTTTCTATCTAAAAAACAAATCAGTGTGTTTGATTTCAGTTTTCTGAATTCAATTATCTGGAAATTGAGTTTTTTTATTTTTAGTATTTTTTGTTTTTAGTGAATATTTTTTAAATTTTAAACAATTTTTTAAAATATATTTTTAGATGCACCTTACTAAGTAAAATATTTGTAAAAAAAATTAATAAATACACAAAAATATGAAAATTGTACTTTTTTTTTTGGGTATTTAGTGCATTTTTTTAAAAAAATTCACAAATATTATACGTTTTAAGTGTACTTACATTAGGCGTATCTAAAAATTTTAAAAAATTGTTTAAAATATTAAAAAAATTCAGTAAAAACAAAAATTTCAATTTTTTGAAAAGTGAATCCTGCAAATCATAACCAAACAGAGTGATTATTCTTTAAAATTATACTCCACACTATTTATCATTTAACACTTATTAATTTATCTTCTGAAAACTTAATAAAAAAAGTATTGAATTCCATATTTTAATTAATCAATATCAAATTGGATGTTCCACATGTATGTAAATCACTTTTAAAAATATGATGTCTGACATAAAATTACAATAGAGTTAATTTTAATTAATGTAATAATATTTTATATTATGATATGTGTTATAAAAGAATAATATTAATTTTAATTTGAAATAAAATTTTAATTTAAATTATTTTTTTTTATAATAATCTTAATATTTTTGTTCTATAAAAGTGTTACTTGAATATTTATATATAATAAATTTAGTTAAATTATTTGTTTATTTTGATAATTTTAGTTCTATTGTGCTATAAAAGTATAATTATCATATGATGATTTTATATGATATATGTTAAATTATAAAATAGTAAAATAAACATTTATTTTGATATTAAAATAATAGTTAAATTAGAATGAGAATTAGTAATAAAAAACTAAAAGTGATTCTAATGATTTATTTTTATTTAGAAAATAAGAATATGTAGCAATAAAACTATACAAAATTTATTTAAAAGATTAAATATAAATATGTTGTGATTGGATTAAGAAGAAAATACATAAATTAATTATGTAGAGTATTAATTTTTTATTTAATATTCTTTTTAAATTATTCATATATATTGTATATAGGTATATAAAATTTAAATTAAATATAAATTTTTTGTAATAAATAATTTCATGTTAAATAAAAAATTAAATATAAATTAATATTAATAAGATTGATAAAAAATAAAAAATAAAAAATATAAAAGAAAATTAATTTGATCCATGTGATGCATATAATTAAGCACATAAATTCGGTCTTATTTATTTATATATCGAGATTATTTTTTTTCAAATATCATAATAATTAAATTAAAATATCAACTATATAAAAGAAATCTGACAATGACAAAGCTAAATATACAGTGAAAAATGTATAGAAAATAAATATTTTTCAAATAGAATTCATATAAAATTTGTTATTATAATTGAAATTGAATTTTAGTAAAATTTTATATGTAAATGGAAAATGCATGTTGATATGATTTTTTTGGAAAAAAAATAAAAGTTTTTAGAATGTGCAAAAAGAAAAAAAAATACTATCTATATATATGGGGAGTTTTTTTTAGTAAATCCTATTCTTAAAACTTATGTTTCATCTAACTCATATTCTTTTTGAGTAGTGTGATTCTACTTACACTACTAGTTTACCTCTTTACACCCTCTATATCATAATACCATTAAAAAAAATATGATTCTCATTACACCCATTATATTATCAAAATTAACCCTAAAGTAAAAACTCTTCAAAACCTTTTCAGTTTTGTCTCTACATTGACAGCTTTTGATAATACAATTCTAAAGAATTTGAATTACTCCAGTACTGTGTTACCAGACAAACTAATTTTTTTCAACCATTTGTTGTCGTTCGATTGGAAGATTTTATTTTACTTTAAAAAGAAATTAGTTGGAATCTATTTGTGAAGTGCATGTTCAATGATACATTGCTATACAAATTATATTACTCCAGTGTCATATTGTCGAACTAAAATAAATTTGTCCAGTCATCTGTCGCTTTACGTGCATTATAGATTTTCTTCATTGTTATCTCATTAAAAACATCACTTCATTTCAATATAATCAATATTTCTTTTGGTCACGCCATACTCTTTGACATGTTAACTAACAAGTATATTTCTAGCTCAGATAATCTACCAGCAAATGAGTGCCCTTCAAGACGTTCAGCAGTCGAATGATTGTATTTGCATTGTTACAATGAATAGAAGCATAATCCTTTCAAACAATGGGGGTGTTTGGGAAGCAACTTTTTTGGCTAAAATAGCATTAAAAGACAAAATAGGCTAAAATGGCCAATAAGACAAAATGTCACATCAAACTCATAATCATTTCACTTTTTATCTCACAAACATTACATCCAACTATAAAAAAATCCAACTATTTTTCCAAATACAAAAATTTTAACCTCCTAAAATAGCCCAAAACTAAAATAGCCTACTAAAATAGCAACTTCCCAAACACTCATATATATATATATAATGAAATTAGAAATGCATGGTAATGAGTAAATGAACAAATTAAAAATGTTTGGCCTTGGGTTACCGAAAATGTATATTTTATTCGGCAGTGGGTTACCGGACATATATTTTTTGTTTGGTAATATGATTCTGGACTATTTTATTTAGTTCGATTTTGATATACCGAATAAAAGTCGAGGAACTCTTTAAAAAATGAAATGAAAAACCTACCAAACAGATAAATAAATAAAAACTCACAATTTCACTTGTTTTTATGGCTCTTCACAACTATTTCTTCATCCATTACTTTCTTTTATGATCAAAATATTATGATTCTCACTTTTTGAAAATTGATATGTAACAGAGAAGACTGAGAAAGGAAAAAGAACAGTAAAGATTGAAGAGAAATGAGTGTAAAGAGATAATAAAATACATTTAATTTTAGTTTTTTGTTCTTAAAAGTAATTTTATGTATGGGTAAAATTAGGGGAGGGGAGGGGGGGGGGGGGGAAACCATATGGAGAATGTAAAGAGGTAAATTAGTGGTGTAAGTAGAATCACTCTTTTGAGTATTCCATTAGGTCCTATTCGGTGTAATATGACCAAATCACCCTTTCAACTTTATGCGCTTGTTTTTATTTTAAAATTAATACACAATAAAAAATAATAACAATTTCTTATATCATGGAGAAAGTCTTCCCCTTATTCTATGGAGAAAATCTATCATCGTTGTAGGACTTTTCATTCTAGGGAGAAAATCTCTCTCTTATTCAATGGAGAAAAACTCTCCCTCATTCTAAGGGAAAAATATATTTCACAGAAAAAAAAAAATCTCTCACTAAATGCTGATGTGAACTTTTACATTACAAATACATGTTGATAAATATCATCTTCACATGAAACCATACACACACTCAATGTTACTTCATGAGTGTGTGAAGATTAACATTGAGTGCGACTACCTGTTTGTATTACACAATTAATGTAAACATTCACATATCTATGTAAACATTATATTTGTGCTAGTATGACTAATGATATACAATTAACCTTCGAAAAAACAAAATACATACCAAAATACAATATGAATGTTCACATTAAACAACAAATATACGACTAACATTCAAAAAAATAAAATTTATATCAAAATACAATATAAATATTCACAGTTTACAATTAACATACAATTACCCTGAAAAAACTACACTTATATCAATGTGAACATTCGTATTGCAACGTGAAAACATAAAACAAAGTTGAAAAAAAATAAAAATAGAGTATTTCGATTGTTCAATTGTAACAAAAATGATTGTTTAACCAATAAGTATACTAACAAAAACAACAAAAATACAACGAACTTTCGAAGAAATAAAATTCAGACCAAAATATAATATGAATGTTCATAATTTATAATTAACATACAATTAGCCTTAAAAAAAACTAAACTCATATCAATGTTAACATTCGCACTTGTCATATGCCCTGGGGTACCTGAGCGCGTTAAACAGTTCGGACCCTCGATTTATTTGATTTAGTCTCACAAGTGCAATGTGAAACGTAATTAAGAGTCCAAATTCGACAATTTTTATAGAAAATTTATTTTATTGCAAAATCTTTTGCCAGAAATGGACTATGTCACCAGATTTCAAAATCGTCACCTAATCTTTTGAAAAAATTAAGAAACTCGCGATTTGTGCCAATGCCATTGTTCGTCGTAACCAAAGATGTCTCAGTTCAGAACATTAGGTATGAGGGTTGAAGGTCATTAATTGAGCACCCATGCTCACCCGATCAAAAGATCCGTCTCTATTAAACCATGATATAAGTTTATTGACTTTATATGTTCATATTCTAGTTATTTAATAAAGGTTAAAAATTATTATGTAAAGTAAACAAGTATAGACTGCATCACTTATTTTGAAATGTTACAATCTCATTCATTTTTGAAAAAGGGTATTGAAAATATGTAACTCAAAGGAAATCAAGCTCACAAGTATGACATCAGTATTATTCAAAATTAAGTCACACAACCTTCATCCACTGACAACCATAAAGTTATATCAAAGAAAATAAGTAGCCACATGGTAAGATACTAGACATAATAAGAAAAATACACAAAGGCAGGATGCTAAAGCATAAACACTTATCTTGTATTTTCTGATGTCTCGCAGAAGACTGCAAAAGAAAGTTAAAAAAATATGCATAACCTTATATGCAAAATCCTAAAGCAATATATACACAACTATGCAATTAAAGATTCGATACTAAAACATAACATGTGAATCATCTAAAAAACAAGAGGTAGCGTACATAATCACATAATAATTGATTAAATTCACATATGCAAATGAGCTGAATTTAAATGCATGAAATATGGATACAAAGTATGAGTAAGATGAAAGAGAAAATATGATATTATTTTCAACTATAGAAAGTGAGTAAATAAAAAAGATAGAAAGAAGTACAGATTGAAGATTATTACAATAAGTTAAATTTAACAAAATATTCAACCAATTTATTTAGAACATTTAAGGATAGGTGGCTTAACCAACCATTTGTAATAAGCTAAATCACATATGTAAAATAAGAAAAAAAATTAAAATAAAGAAACTATATCAGGTGGCTCAGCCAAAATCATTTCTAACAAGTTATATCACATATGTAAAGTAAGAAATAAAATTTAAGAAAATGAAGAAACTACTAGCCAATTATTTTTAATAAGTCAAATCACATATTTAATGACGAGAAATAAAAATAAAATAATTAAGAAAATTATAAAAACTCACCTTTAAGGAAAATGATAAATTTCTTAATTACCAAATCTTTTTCTTAACACCTTCACAATTATTGAATATGCTTTAGAATCTGTCAAGTTTCAATCGTGTTTTGGTGTTTGGAATGATATATCAGTGAAGAGAGAGGTAGAAAGGTTGGAAAACTCTGTCTCTCTCTCTTGCAAAATAATTCTCTCGGCAGAACCCACAAGGAAAAGGGAAAAAAATTATTTGTGTTCTCTTTCTTTCTCTTTCAGACTTTTCTTCCGTTTTTCCTTCTTTTAAAAACGATTTTTTTTTTCTCCTTGCTTTTCCTCTTTCTTTCTCCAACACCCAATAATAATTCACAAACGACGTAGCAATCTATGAGGTTTCTCACCAACCATGTGGTCATCCCACCAGAAAATGGGAGCCAATTTTCTTAAAATTACTCTTTTTCAGATTTTGTCCCGAAAAAGATTTTTTAATGAGTTTAAAATAATTTAACTAAAATAGGTATAAGGTTGGAATTAAAATTTAAACTCGATTTTTTTTATTGAGAAATTCGTAAAATAACACATTCTAATTTCATCTTCAGATATTTGGAAGAAAGTATCCAAATCTTAAAACTAGTCAAAATAGGGTGTTTACAATACTGCAATATAAAAATACGAAACATAATTAAAAAAAAGTAAAAACTGACTATTTTGATTGTTTAATGATAATAAAAATTATTGCTGAACTACAAAACATAGAAAAAATTAATATACAACAAATCATCAAATAATATATATATATATATATTGGCGCACATTTTTAGAAAAATCTGTATGGAATCAACTTTCGACATAATACCCGTGAATAAATTTCACAATATGGGTGATTACACAAACCAACAAAGAGATTACGGGTTATGTATAACAATGGCAAAAAAAAGTGATTATTCATCACCAGTTTACCATTATATTTGTTGCGAGTCCATCAACATCTCTATTATTTGTCTACATGTATAATTAACATTCTCTTCTAAATATTTTTCCATAGCAACAGGGGTGGAGGCACGTTGGGACCAGGAAGGTCACGTGCCCCCTCAATTTTTAGAAATTGCACTTTTACCCCTCTTTGAAAAATAATTATTTTTTTAAATTCAAAGTATATCATAATTTTTTATATCTTATCTTCTATTTTTGTTTTTGACAAAATCTTTACAAAACCAACAGGGTTAATCTATTAGTCAAAATTTTTGCATTTTTCATTATGAGATTAGATATTCAAATATCTCAATTTGGTTATTGATTGTATTTTCCTTGTTATTTATTTATGATTTCTCTCTCTTAGTTTTGAAAATATTTATTTATATTAGTTATGATGATACCAGTTTTGTCGGAGGAGGAATGGGTCGGACAGGGCCCGGAGCTCCACAGGATGATTGAACTTCGTCTTCCCAGTTGTACCTGCACCAAGTCCGTCAAGAAGGAACCCGGAGGTGGGGTTCCTTCTGGAGGACCCTCCGATGTTTAAGTTAGAGGAGTCTCTAGTATAAAAATGGAAGCTTTTGGCTTCAGGAGGAAGAAGTAGATAGTTAGAGAGAGAGTGATTACTTGTATATATATTGATTTCTTTCATACCTTTCTGGCGTCTTTTTCTTGTCTGGCCCTTGGGCCTAAGTTGGGTTAGGAATTGTTTGGACAGCCCATTGGGCCACTTATTTGGGGCTATGCCCATCAGTAGTCCCCTATTCCCGAGTGCAGCTTTAGTCCAACGAAGGGAATAACAAAGAGTAAAGTAGTCCCCCGAGTCACGGAAGGAGGCAGGGCGACGGTGGCCAAATTTATTGTGCAAATACGTGGGTGCTGTGATAGAGGTAGGACCGCTCAAAAACCAACTGGACAAGGCGCAGTGAGAGTTAAAGGGAGTAAAGTTGGAGATTTTGGGCCGGCGCAAAGCGGCGCAGACTGCGTGCGCCGAGAGGAGTCGGCATGTGCAAAATTGTGAGGAATGTAAAGTGCTAGCCCTTGTGTAGAGCAATGCAACTGAGGCTGAGGCCTTTGGAAGGTCGGTCGAGGACCTGGGCAGTCGGCTGATGGATTAGCTCGTACCGTAAGTTTATACTCAGTTTGACTGAGGCTTTTTGGTGTTCGGTCTGGCCGAGATCTTGATGTGCTCAGGCTGGCTGAGGCTCTGTGGGTGCTCGGTCTGGGAGTCTTTCGTACACTCAGTCTAGCTAAGGTCTTTGGGCTCAGTTTAACTGAGGCTTCGGACGGTCAGCCGATGTAGAAGAAGTTAAATACCTTACTTGTAGAATTAGACCCAGTCTTGTTGAGTTTGGTTAGCCCGTAGGGTCTCACTCGGTTTGCAGAGCGCGTTGGACGGTCAACTAATGGTTTTGGAGGTCGACTGATGACCGGGGGGTCGGACTATGACTGTTGGAAGTCTTGGAGGTCGGCTAATTTTTGGAGGTCGGCCGATGACTATTGGAAGCCTTGGAGGTCGACCGAGCAATTTTGGAGGTTGGCGGAGTACTTTGGTAGTCGGCCAGTGCTCTTTGGCAATGGGCCGATGGATTTGAGATGGTCTATTGCTCGCGGAGCGAGTGGTGGAAGAAACGGTCCCTATTGTTGCTGAGGACGGCTGTTTGGACTTGATCCTAATTTTGATGGACGATTTGTAGAGGCGGAGGGGTAGAAACTGGTAGTTCTTGTTAGAATATGGCTTGGTTTTGCTCAATCAAGTGGTTAACGCTGTCGGCGTTTCTTCGTGAAGTATGGAGATGGATTGTTTGGGTTAGGAGGCTCGGCTGGGGCCCTTCTTGTAGTGCCTTGGAGGGCTTGGTTGTTGCGTAAGCGTGCTTGGACACACTCGGTTTGGCCAAGGTCTTCATGCTCAGTCTGGTTGAGGCTTTATGTAACTCGGTCTGGCCGAGGTCTTCATGCTCACATGTTCAGTCTGGCTGAGGCTTTGTAAACTCGGTCTGGCCAAGGTCTTCCTACTCAGTCTGGCTGAGGCTTTATGTAACTCGGTCTGGCCAAGGTCTTCATGCTCACATGCTCAGTCTGGCTGAGGCTTTATGTAACTCGGTCTGGCCGAGGTCTTCATGCTCACATGCTCAGTCTGGCTGAGGCTTTATGTAACTCGGTCTGGCTGAGGTCTTCGTGCTCAGTCTGGCTGAGGTCTTCGTGCTCAGGCTGGCTGAGGCTTTGAGTAGTGCTCAGTCTGGCTGAGGCTTTAAGTAATGCTCAGGCTAGCTGAGGTCTTCGTGCTCAGGCTGGCTGAGGCTTTAAGTAATGCTCAGTCTGGCTGAGGTCTTCATGCTCAGGCTGGCTGAGGCTTTGAGTAGTGCTCAGTCTGGCTGAGGCTTTAAGTAATGCTCAGGTTAGCAATGCTCAGTCTGGCTAAGGTCTTCGTGCTCAGGCTGGCTGAGGCTTTAAGTAACTCGGTCTGGCCGAGGTCTTCAAGCTCGGTCTGGCCGAGGTCTTCGTGGGTAGGATCTGATACCATGCCCCTCACGGCTTTAATTACTCGGTCTGGCCGAGGTCTTCATGCTCGGTCTGGGCGAGGTCTTCGTGGGTAGGATCTGATACTATGCCCCTCACGGCTTTAATTACTCGGTCTGGCCGAGGTCTTCATGTTCACATGCTCAGTCTGGCTGAGGCTTTATGTAACTCGGTCTGGCCGAGGTCTTCGTGCTCAGTCTAGCTGAGGCTTTATGTAACTCGGTCTGGCCGAGGTCTTTGTGCTCAGGCTGGCTGAGGCTTTGAGTAGTGCTCAGTCTGGCTGAGGCTTTATGTAACTCGGTCTGGCCGAGGTCTTCATGCTCACATGCTCAGTCTGGCTAAGGCTTTATGTAACTCGGTCTGGCCGAGGTCTTCGTGCTCAGTCTGGTTGAGGCTTTGAGTAGTACTCAGTCTGGCTGAGGCTTTATGTAACTCGGTCTGGCCGAGGTCTTCGTGCTCAGTCTGGCTGAGGCTTTGAGTAGTACTCAGTCTGGCTGA
>JAPPVO010000519.1:0-33306 GCA_030407325.1 Camellia japonica | reverse complement strand
TGGCACAGAATAGAAGAAAGTTAAGTTCTAAAAAATCAGCCACCTAACCACACCTACAAATGAAGAATGTGAAGGACTACAATGCTAACATTGTCAATCACAGTGTAAGCTGACTCAAACCACCAAAAAACAGTACTAATTTCCACTAATGTACAAGTTAGCAGTAATCAAATTGAATTACTTTGCACCTACTCAAGTTTCACTGACCATGAAGGATATTCAAACAGATTTTCCATACAACGATTTTACTTTATTCAGAATTTTCAGCAGCCAAATCTTCTTCCAAAATGTCCTTTCCAAACTTGCACCATCTGAAGAACTGACCTGTTTCTCTTCTTTGCAAATCCATCTCCAAATGATATGCCAATTAACAGAAAAAAAGGCCATTTTTAGTAAAGTGCCAAACCAGTATGTCATCAGCAAGCCTTAGGCAAAAGGGGATTTTACGTATCAACTCAGCTTCAAAAATCCAAAAAGCACTATCTGATGAGAGCTTCATTCCATTCCGGACACCAGTGCTTTCATCAACAAGAAAGCAAGCTTTAGCATCAACATGGAATCTGTTTAACTTTCCAAATCATCACAGACCAGTCATTCCAAAGGGAATTCTCAGATGTGCATGGGTATTTTATTCTCTGCATTTTTTTTTTTGAGTCATTCCATAACAAACCTCCATATTCTTGTGCACAGTCTCAGCATCCTCAAAAGCTACCTGCAAGATAAGGAAACAAAACCATAAGTTGATAAGAGGTTCGAAGAAATATACATGAACATAATTGTAGTCGAGATGAGAAGGCAAGCAAATTTGCTTAATAACAAATAAATGGAAATTAACAACCAAACTCAAGCTCATTTAAAAGAAAAAGGACCAAACTTTCTTCATTTTATTAACTTTACTAAGGTCTTAGCTACTCTATCAAGTAAAAGATGAAATGACCGATTCTTCCATATTGCCATTTTTGGAGTGGCAAAGTAACTATTGATTGCCCACATGATTTTGAGCAAACTAGGTGGCTTCCTAACCAAGGATCGATCTAGGCGGGAGCGGATTGGGGCGACCGCACCCCCAAAAATTTGATTTTTTTTTTATATATTGTACTATATTTAAAATAGTTTAAAATTATAGGGGTTTGCACCCCCAAACATACTTTCGCACCTCCATAGTGATAATGCTGGATCTGTAACTGTCAAATGTAGAATAGCATGCGAGCAGAAAGGCTTAAGAACACAAAGTGATTTTTTGCAATGTCTGGAAATTTAAATGATCAAAAAGTCTTGCCTAAGAATGTGCTGGAGGGAGGTTTTTTAAATTATGGAAAAGACTTCTTCTTCTAATTATCTTGATATATCTCTTACTCCTTTATCAATTTTTTTTTTTTTTTTCTGACTCTTATTCCTTTATCACCTATAAGAGTTTTCAACATTACTAGATAAAACCTTATTTTAGAACAGAGCATCCAAAGTACTCATCAAGCAAATTTATTCTGGCATACCTTGAGAAGAGGTGCAAAAACTCGCAATTGTAGTTTAGATGATGAGCATGCATACATCTTAAAGTATGTTTCCACAACAACAAAGCCTTGAGAGAGAAAAAAAAAAAAAAAAAAAAAAAAAGAGTAAATACAATAGTCAGTAAAGCACAGTTTTACAAGTTGCAACTGCAGGTTTGTAACAGACTGATGAAGTTGTCCTCTTTAGGGTTAAAAAATTGTCGATGCTCATGGAGGTGTGTTTGTATTTGGTGGAGTAGGCAATGAAGCATACGAAAAAACAATATTAACATTCCAAGTGAAATGGAACCACTCATTAGCTCTCATCTTGGCATTTTCAAAAAAGAACAAATAACTTTAACCATTTATTTTGCAAGCCCATTGGAAATATTATGCAGCTAGCTAATACATCATATGTCAACATTTCAATTGTTGATGTAATAGATTAATTTTCCCAAAATATATTCCATGCTGCCATGGATATGATACATTATGCTGTCTCTGGCAGTGCTATATATTCTGCATAAATGGGACATCGAATTTTCATGTCCCACCTAAGTCCAAAAAATTGCAAAAGTGGAATATATAATTTCTAATTCTATTGAAATGACACTGGAAGCCATGGTATGGACTACGAATAGATAACACAATGAAATTTTTTTCTGCCAATTACCTGGAATCGAAGCAGCAGTACAGGAAAAATGAAAGATCAAGAGAAGGCACCGGGCTAACTTGGATTGTGAAGGAAGCACCTGAAAAAAAATATTTTTGCATGAGTTGGTGACAAGGAATGAATTAGAGAGCTAATGTATTTCTAAAGTATAAGTGATCCATTCGAACCTAGAGAGTAGATTTTGATTGTCATCCATAGGTGAGCATGGAAGACCAAGAACAAAGTGGCTAAGATTTTGGAAGATGGATGAGCTCCACATCTTTAGAGATTGTCGCTGATACGGTTTGGGAGAGAAGCATTGTTGTTTTTTAAGGATAATAAGATTCTTCAATCTGCTAGTTATTCATTCAAAGCAAGGACCCTAAAATCTGAAAGTCAAAATTTATGCATAAGCTCATCAGTAAATTTCCAATTTACAAAAACTAGAACCTGAAACAATTCAAAATTACAATGATGGTAACAATAGAAGATTATAATTGAGTTAGTTACCATCATGAAGAGTATCAAAAAGTGGTGCTATACTTGTCAATAGACTTCGAAAAACCAGATTTATAAAGTTCAAAGCTTGTACATGCATTTTTTTCGGAATGAGAAGTAATGCATGTTTAAATGCACAGCAGTAAAATAAAGATTCTCTTAAGGTCCTAACAAAAATGCAACCTCGAAATATAACTGAAACATAGTGCACAAGTAAAATTTTTCCTTCCATTCAGGTAAGTGTAAGGTTCTTTTGTTTACTTAAGCATGGATGAATTAATGTGGGAACAAGTGGAATTTTAGAAGAATGGTAGTTGATTATGCATGAATTGAGCTCAGGGTGAGTAAAATCAGGGGAACAAACTTGATACAGAAACTTGAAAAAAAAAGTCATCAATAGCCACCCCTTTTGACAAAATATATGCTGAGCCTAGCAAAATTCATCTCTTTCGGCAGAAAATGTTTTTCACATTTCTAGCGGTTAGTACGATAGAAAACGAAAGTTACATGGAAAATGTTTTCTATGGTCAATAGACACCAAGCCTTTTTGAGTGAAAAAATGATTTACAATTTTGAAGGTGGAAAAATTTTCCTGAATGTAAAACATTTTTTGGTTTGAAGTCTTATCAACACCAACCTACACTACCACTACCACCACTACTAGCCACCACCTGCCACAAAACTCCCACCACCCCCCTACAACCAACACCACCACTAATACAAACCACTAGTACATTAGTTTCAAGTTTGAAAAAAAACATTGGAGATCATTTTTTTAGAGAAAACATTTTATAGAAAGATAATTTCCATAGAAAGGCTCAACTCATAAGGTTAAGTAGCTAATCCTACCTTGCAGAAATGTGTAAAGATTGCTAGTGGCGGTAATAACGAATAGTGCGATTTTTCCATAGGCACCTATGAATAATACAATATAATAATAACAAATGAGAATGAAAATTATCCCATTCTCTATTAAGGGAAAATTAAGAGAAAAGGAAACTTGAAACGAAAAGACAAAGAATAAATTGAAAAACAGAGCAGTGTGTTTATTTAATCAGTAATGTATTGGTAATTTCAACATTCACAATAAACTTGAACTCTCTTACAATCCAAAGAAGTAGATAGTAAACTCTCAGTTGTGATAAAAATTTGAGATGATATTGGTAATGAGAAAATAAATAAATAAAAAAAATGGTATGACAGATTTTGTGTTTGTTTGTTTGTACCTTGCAGTAGGCTGCTTAACCTAATCTACTTCAGGAATGTATTGGATGATGGGCCAATATTCTTTCCCCCTTCACACTTCTGTTTCAGTATTGGATTACATTCCGTGATCCGCAGTGACAAAAGCGAGGGAGGGAATCCTTGTTCTGGAAAGGTCACAAGCTCACTGCAGAAAACGATCAACAGATGCAAAAGAGAAGGAGGCAACCCTTCCTTTGGAAACGACGCGAGCCTAGAGCAACCCCAGATTGTAAGTCTTTGGAGAGAGGCGAGGTTTTGAAACTCCTTATAAGAGAGTCTTTCCAGATTTGGGAAGTAGACGATGGTAAATTGATGAGAGAGGTGGGCAGGAACATCCCTTCTTCTGGAAAGGACACTATATCTCCCCACGGACAACCTCCGCCTTGAAGTTGGAGTGTTGTAAGAGAAGAGAGTCTGTGCAAACCCCACTCTAATGGAGATGGAGGCCGAAGTGGAAGTTGACCGACGTCATCCACTCCGAAATCCCCCGATTTGAGTGACGTGATGTTGGTGGGGAAACTCCCTTCCTCGACAAAGTAGGAGACCATTCCTGCTCTGCAATCCTGTAAACACAGCTTTTGAAGCGAAGTGAGTTGGTTGATGTAGTTGTTCTCATCACGACCACCAAGTGACAGGGGCTCCAGATTAGAACAACATCTTATCCACAATTCACTGAGATTCCTGAGATTATTGGCTTCAGGTAAAGATTTGAGACTCCCACAAAATTGGATAAAAATAGTTTCAAGAGATGGACAATCAATTTTGATCTCTTCCTCTGCAAAAAGTGACTGCAGATTTTTACACTCCTGAATCCGAAGTTGTTTTAGTGTGGATGGTAGCCCACCTCTTGACAATAATTTTGTGAGTGATGCACAGTTAGAAACCAGCAACTCTTGCAGATTATTGAGTGTCATCAACTCGGGTAGGGACTGCAAAGCATCACACCATGAAACCCTAAGTTCTCTCAGCATAGATGGCAAACCCTTCATTGGAAAAGAGATGAGACTAGCACAATCGTGGATTCTAAGCACCCCAAGGGATGTGTATGTGTGCAGATCTTGTGGCAATTTCTTCACGCATTCACACTCTTCAATTGTTAATACTCGAGTCTCGTCATGCAAAGCAGCCCCTCATGTTGCTCTTCTTTAAAAAAGCAAACGAGTTTGGGGCAATGAGAAATCTTCAAATGGCAGAGGGAAGGGAGACATACTTGTATTCTCACCTTATTCCGCCACAATGTTACGAGTCCTTGGCAGTTATGAATGTCCAATTTCTCGAGTCCCATCAAACCTCGAGTAAACCATGTCGGTAGGAACGCTAGTTTTCAACATGAGAAATGCTCAAAGCAGTTATTGAAGTCAAATGCTTAGACATTTCATTAGCCAGTAACTCTTCATTAGTTGTGCTTGGATCGCAGAGGGAGTCAAGGACTGTAACATGGCTAATCCCAAGGTGAGGGAACCAAGTTCAATCGTGTTCTTCGTCCCTAAGAGTGCTGGAAGGCTTGGGAGCATAACATTATTCATGGACAAGGACCCAAGTGATGGTTGAACGAGGCTTGAAACATCAATCAACAACTGCAGACAACCGGCAATTTTGAGAGAATTGAGACAAGGAAGATCATTTGGTAATCTTCCAACAAGTTTGGGACAATTTATGATGGAAAGCTCACTGAGATGACCGAACGGCTGAACTCTTCTGTTTCAAAAGCAGACCAATCCTCCCATTTTGGCATAAACTCAAAGCTCAGTCTCTTTAGAGAGGGGAAAGGTTTGGCACCACACTGCTGCCCATAGAACTCACAACCCAAGTGCTTTATTGCCCTCATTCCTTCAATGTAAAGGTCTTTAAGCAAGGGTAGTTGTCCAAGTGGTGGCAAAGATGTGCAACATTTGCTACCTTTTAATTGCATGAACACCATTTTGGAGAACGAAACATCTCCAACCCAGTTTGGAAATTTTGTACTGCCATAACCCACTTATGGTGAGTCGTTCCAACAATTTGAAAGGTCTCATCACGTCAAGCACCACTATGTCATTCTGTGAACGGTGAGGTTTATCCCATTCTAATGATAACTCTTTTAACTCCTCCTTAGACATAAAATTGGCATCCCTTGCATCCTTAACACCACTAACATTCTCCAATCTTGATATGTGTATTGCCCCTCGAATGTGCGATAGGTCTTTCAACTCTCCTATTTTACGCCCACAATCTTTACTCACCATAAAATTTGACAATGTTTGGAGATTAGTTAATTTACCTATATGTAGCGACATCTCTTCTGATGATGGAATATGCACTCCAGTCATGTCAAAATGGCGCAAGTTCACTAGCGTCCCCATGTTTTGAGGCAACTTCTGAAGTCGAGAACAAAATTTCAAAAACAAGACTTGTAAATTGTAGAGAGTTACTACTGTGTCAGGTAACCTTGTAATCCCAGAATTAGATACATCAACGTACCGCAAATGCTTTAGATCTCCAATGGAGTCTGGTAGCTCATTTATCCCAATACTACACAAACGCAACTCACGCAAGCATTTTAACTTTGGCAACAAATCATGCGTCAAGTACCTCGTTGCGAAGTGAAATATCGTTGTGGCAAAAACTCTAAGAATGTTCGTAAGCATCTAGCATCATCAAAAGCTTTAAATTTTTTGATTCCATGATAATTGCTACCAGCAACATAAGATGCATGTCGAGCTTTGTCGGAATCTTGTTCTGCATGCCACCTTCTAAATTATTTTCCAACCTATAACATTTTCCCCTGTGACATCTTGAGCCAAATCATTGATGAGGTCATGCATTATGAATTGCGATTTGTTACCACTTGACGGTTGAAAAAATATCTTGACACCAATTCGTGAAAATACTTGCGGCCTATATCTTCCATTTGGTCTCCACCTTTTGGTTGCTCAATTAAACCTTCAGCCATCCATAGCAAGACTAATTCCTCCTCCGTGAATTTGTAGTCCTTTGGGATAATTGCACAGTAGGAAAGCACCTCTTCAAATGGACAGGGAGATGAAGGTAGCTCAATTTCAATGATGTGAGAATGCCACTTTCCTCATTCCATATATTGCTGTTTAGTATCTCTTTCCATTCATGTTCTTCTTGTTTACAGCATAATAAGCTGCCAAGGGCCCTCACTGCCAGGGTAAGCCTCTGCACCTATTCTCAACAATTTTCTTACCAATTGATACCAATTCTGGGCATTCCTCAATATTTCTGTTCTCAAATGCATGTTGCTCAAAGATTAACCAACAATCTCATATGATAAGTTGTGCAAATTGTGATATTCATTCATACCCATTCGCTTTAACAACACCTCCTTCTCGCGTTGTCACAATGATTTTTACTTCCAGGTGCTCCGGCTCCAAATGGCAATCGTAGCGAATTCCACCCATCATGTCCATAGTGCCACACATCATCTAGACAAGCAAAAACTTTTTTTCTGCCAGTGTGTCTCTTAGTTGGACTTGAACCTCGTTAACTTGCCCAAATTACATGGACGGTGAGTGAATGACTCGAGAATTGCCTTTGTTGTTCCCAGAATGTCAAGTCAACAGAAACACAAACCCACGCTTTCATATTGAAATGCTTTTCCACTTTGTCGTGATCATAAATGTGCTGAGCTAGTGTAGTCTTGCTGATCCCACCCATGCCTACAATAGGAATTACATCAAAACTTTTTGCAGCAGGTGCATCCCCAGCAGCAATTCGATAATTTGCTTCATGTCTTCATCTCTGCCATGAATGTGAGGCTCCTTCAAACATGTAGTTTGTGATCTCTGCCATAGATCTGTAGAAATCCTCCCAACAAGTCTTCTATGTAAACCAAGATCTTTTCCTTTGGTAGCAACTTCTTGTAATTGACTAGTAATCTCATTTAGCTTTGACCCATTTTTTAAATTGAATGGAACAATAGAAGAGAGACGTGGAAACTTAGCTGGCCTTCTTTCCATCGCCGTCTCCTCCGCCATTAGCTTCCTTTCGAGAGCTTCAGTGGCAAAATCATCCAATAGTCATCTGCATTGTAAGCCAAAGGTTAAACCTCTTCTAGCCACTTTTGATATCCTTGTCGTACACTTGTTTGTTCTCTGCATCAGCCAACAGAGTCTCTAAATCCTCTAATGCCTTCTTCAGATTCTGGATGCCAGTGCCAACGTCCGCTGTGCTCACTAAGTTGATTAAGACACAATTGATCAACCATAGCTTGCACAAATGGAGAGATAAAGATCCCAAATACATCCATGGTGTTTGTTCTGAAAGAAGGAAAGGTAATGAAACCAAGCAAAACAAAAGATAAAAAAACAGGTCGAACAACCTCTGCAAATTTCAACACAACTTTGGTATGTAGGTAAAGGATAAGAAAGGTAAGAAAGGAAGCAACACAGAATAACTTTGGTATCAATACAAACCAAGCAATGCATAAATCAAAAACGTGGTCAATACTCAATACAAGAAGACCCCAAACAAAATTTACATTAACAAAGGGCACCACTATACTGGTTTAATTATTCAAATGGACAAATGGTTTTTAGGCACCTTTAACTAAAGTGAAAGCAGGAACAGTGGGAAAAATTATGTTTTTATGATGGTGTAATCTTAGTGTGTGCATGTTGCAGATTTATTTTTGTGCTTGGTGTAATTCTTTGTGTGTCAAAGTAGTAAAAAAAAAAAAAAAAAAAATTCAATTTATAGTACTATTTTCTTTCCACTATTCCATATATTTGCAATTTTTCCTACTTTTTACTCATTTATGCTTCAGTTTTCCTTTTTTTGTTGGATTTTCCTTTTCAATCATTTTTTCCTTGAATTTATTTTTGAGTTCTTCAAAATATTTCAAGAAGAAGAAAGAAAAAAAGATGAATATGTTGAAACAATTAATTATAGAGTAATTTAATAAAATAGAAAAGAAAGGAATTAGAATAAAGAGACATTTACACACAAATCCTAATTTATGAACTTATATACTCCATTAAGTCCTAACTAAGATTTTTTGGACCTTCAAGTCGCATTAAATTTTTAATAATCAAAATTACCCTTCAAACAATGATTGTTCATCATATATGATTATCTATAAAGGAACATGCTTATTTGACATTTATTTTGATTTTCAAAACTTTAAAACATCAACTTTCAAATTGGAAAAAAGTATAAAAAAAATTATGTGAAAAAAAAACTGAAAAAACTGAATTATTTTTTTGTACGAAACTGAAAATTTTGTGTCTATAAATAAGCATGATGATGGAACATTGATGTGCAAAACTTTGAAAAAAACTTTAAAAATAAAAAAACTGATAATGTTCTCAGTTTTAAAATTGAAAAAAACTAATAATATTTTTGGTTTTATTGGATAGTTGAATGAAACCGAAAAGTAGAAGGGCAAAATCGTTTAATCTCATGCTCTGTTTTTTTATCAGTTAGTGAAACAATTATATGGAACATTACTATGCAAAATTGATAATGTTCTTAGTTTTAAATATTGAGAAAAACTAATAATATTCTCAGTTTTACTAAATAGGACTTATTGGTTCAAAAAATCTTAGATAAGATCTAAGCTACGATATCATTTATAAATAAGACTTTTAGGTAATTAACTCTAGAATAAATATTCACCCAAAAAAAAAAAACTCTAGAATAAATTATTTAATAAGTAAATGATATAAAAGTTTACTTTCTAAACCTAATAATGTGTACAAGATATAATTGACTGGTGATTAGAAAGAAAAAAAATATGAGAGAGAATTTTCTTAAATATCCTAATAAATTGTTAAATCATTAAATTTAACAAATAGTAAGTCTTCTAGCTTTATCTTAGTTTTTAATATAATCCTTTTTTAATTCTTCCATATAAGCACTTTTAACTTTGCATTTGCTTCAATGTAACTATTTATTTTTTATTTTTTCTATTTAAATCTCTAACTTTAACCATTAGAGAAATTTATTTATAAATCTCATTTAGAAGACTTGTAACCCAATAAATTTACAAAGTATTTTTGTGTTCCACTTAATTCCATACATTTGAACTTATATTTCAATAGATCTTTTATCCTATATTAGAAGTATTATGTGAACTATTTTATCCTTATAGACTTTTATTATAATATATATATATATATATTATACCATATATCTAAGAGAGAGAAAATCATTTATTAGATATCTTTTATTTATGATATATATAAAATAGAAAAAAATGGTGATAAATCCAATTTAAGGAGGGTATAAGGTATTAGGTTTAGTGGATGTTTTTTATTGGTGAGAGGTCTACCATTTGCGAAATAGTTTGGTGAGAAGTCATTTTGTTATTCTGGGAAGACATTTTGTTTTTAATTTTACCCTTAATGTACCTGTTGACTTTATTTATTTGTTGACTTTTTTTGCTATCTGTTGAAATATATATCTATCTGGTCAATTTTTTTTTCCTATCTGTTCAAATTGAAGGTCTATTTTCCCATCTATTTGAAATTTCACAAACTTGTTTTCTATCTACTGGAATTATCCACAACACACCAACAAATTAAAAAACCACACAAAACAGATAAAAAAAAATACACAACAATTTTATAGATATGAACAACTAAATCCAAAATATATCTATTCAATAAAGAAAAAAAATTATCATTAGGGAGGGATGATTGACAACAACAACAAAGAAAAAAAATTATTTGTTTGTTTTATCTATTCAACAACGACAACAAAGAAAAAAAAATTATCTGTAAGGTTTTTGTCCAACAGATCTGTATTCTAGGTTATTTTGCAATTAAAATGTATTTGGCCTCACAGTCATCTTGAATTCCAAACTCTGAATGACCAAAGACCTCGCCAAAGCAGGTCTAGAGATAACTGGTTACACAGATCACATGAATACGACAAGCTGAACCGTAAAGCCAAAATTATGGGATTACTCGGATCTTTATACACATGTTGATACACACCCTACCAAATGCTCATATGATGCATCTATACTACATCCAAGCAGACATCTAGAGACCTTGTAAGAAAGGGTTTTGTTGAGGTTTTAGAATGGATAGGTTGAGATATTCAGCGTTGACGGACACCAAATAGAGTGTTACTCGCCAGAGTTGACTTCTATTGCCAGAGTTTGCCATAAACCATAAAAGCGGAGTCGGTACGGCAGATGACCGTCTTAGATGGGGGTTTCTCCATAGGTGAAGACGAGAGTAGATAAGAAAACTGAAATGCTACATACCAATGCCGGAGCAAGCTAGTGTGACACCATTTTCGTCAAGCTTTGAAAAATCCAGATCTGCCACCATCGCCTCCTCGTCTATCGCCGTATATGAGAGTATAGCACCGACTCCACTAGACAGATCAGACTTTGGTGGCAAAGAGTCGCTTTGAATCTTCTTCTTTAGGCCTTCGGCGGCGGAGGACGATAGAAGAGGAGGAGGAAGAGGTGTTGCGATAGTTCACTGGTAGTGCAATGCGATCGAGAGGTCGAGCAGCGACTCTGATGACTCAGGTGACTCCAGCGACTACAATACAAAGAGAGGGTTAGGGTTTGAAGAGAGAGAGAGAGAGAGAGAGAGAGAGAGAAAGAGAATGGGGTTAGGGGAATGTTGGTTATTTTGTTTTAGTTTGTCCTTTTGGACAAAGTACACTAGCGCCTGGACTTTTGACCAAACAAAATTGAAAATTGGACTTTTCGCCCGAGTGCCTTATAAAATACTGTATATAAATATAGAAGATTATTATTTTTAGCGTTTTGTTTGCCTTAATGTAAGGGATTCACTTTTATCAAAGATCTTCCTTCCCATTATTTTACAATAAGCTTCTATCATGGAAGAACATTTAGAAGAGAAGATTAGTTGTACATATAGACTAATGATAGAGATGGTGGTGGACTCGTAACAGAGATGATAGTAAATCGACGATGAACAATCATTTTTTGCCATTGTTATACGTAAACCGTAGTCTCCTTGTCAGTTTGTGTGGTCATCGATATTATGTAGTTTATGTACCAATATTATGCCGGAGTTTATTATATACAGATTTTTCTAAAAAGGTGCGTCAATATATATATGAACTATTTGATGATTTTTTATATATTGTTTGGTGATTTGTTGTATATTATTTGTTACTACATTTGTTGGTTGAGCAATCATTTTTATTGCCATTGAACAATTGAAATAGTCAATTTTTTAACTTTTTCAATTTTATTTTGTGTTTTCATATTGCAGTGTGAATGTTTACATTGGTATGAGTTTACCTTTTTTAAGGCTAGTTATATATTAATTGTAAACTATGAACATTTACATTATATTTTTGTATAAATTTTATTTTTTTCGAAGGTTAGTTGTATGTTTGTTGTTTTTGTCACTATACTTGTTGGTTGAACAATCATTTTTTGTTATCATTGAACAATTGAAATAATCAATTTTCACTTCTTTTTTTTATTTATTTTATATATTTTGTTTCATGTTTTCACATTGCAGTTTGAATGTTTACATTGCTATGAGTTAGTTTTGTTAACAGCAATTGTATGTTAATTGTAAATTGTGAACATTTACATTATATTTTGATATGATTTTTTTTTTTTTAAGGTTAGTTGTATGTTTGTTATTTACTGTGAACATTTACATTGTTCTTTAGTATATATTTTGTTTTTTCGAATGTTAATTGTATATTTGTTATTTACTGTGAACATTTACATTGTAATTTAATTTTCCTTCAGATTTTTTGTTGCGTTATTTTTAAATTTTCTTATTATAAAACTGTGTGAAAATAAAATATTTATTAATTTCCATAATTTTAAAAGAATAAAATTTTAAATACAATATTTATTAGCTTCCATGATTTCAAATTTAAAATGTATCTTTTGTATTTACATTGCCTAACTCAAATGTGAATGTTCACACTTTTGATGTTGAATGTGGTTCTAAACGCTCCTTTGTCAATTGGTTTTTTTAATGGATTTTTGGTTTTTTAGTTATTTTAACTTAGAATTTAAAAATTCATTTGGATTGTCTTCTTTGACTTTTTGGAGAGAAAAAGTAAAAAATAATTATGATTTGAATGTGACATCTTATATCATTGACTTTTAAACTTAATTTTATCTTTTAGTGACTATTTTATTCCCAACTAAACTTGCCAAACGAAACCACTGAAGTAAGATAGCTCGACTAGGATGATAAGGATGCCTGCCAAAATCACTGTGAAATTTGCAGTAATGGGATTCCGCAATGAGACTGAAATATTGATTTAAGATATTCGTAGCAATGAATTCATGTTTGGAGATTTTAGAAAGTTACCTTTCTAGTATATCGATACTTAGGAGTTTACAATTCGAACTTCAAAACATGTGTGATTGAAATATTTGAGTGTTTATGTAATTTTGCATGCCACGGGATTAAATGAGTTATAAGAAAAACAAAAAGTAAGAGTTTTTAGGCAGATAAGTCCTATACATGGGATTTATGAAAAAAAATTCCTTGCAATTTTCATATACTTGTCATATATTTCAATATTTTTTTAGACAGTGGTTATCATTTTCCTATTTGAAATTGCTCAAACCTATTATAAATTGATAAAGTGGTATAATTATGATTTAAATTCTATCTTCATTTAGAATTTAGGATTTTAGGTTTGTACTTGTGTTTATTTATTTATGGATAGAGAGATTTTTAGCTATTATTTAGTTTTTAATATTTGTCTTAATTTATAAAGTGCTGGTTGAAAGTGACTTTCAAGAAAATGTGGTGGCCGAAGGTGTTTATCGCCGGTAAGAGATGGTTGGTTGTGATGGGAGGTGATTAGCGATTAAGGGAGATGGTGGTTGAGTGTGGTTGGCAAAGGAGGTTATCGGCGATGGTAGCTGATAACAATGAGTAGGGATGGCAACGGAATAGGTTTGGAGCGAGTTTGTAATCCTCCGTCCCCATCCCCGCCCATATTATACCGGGGAGATGGGGAAGCGAGTTAATTTTGTAATTTTACAAATAAATTTTTTAGTAAAATTATAAATAATAATTTATAATTAATGAGAGTTGAAAGATTTATTATAATAAATAAATGAGTGAAAATAACTATTAACTATAATATTTTAATATTCTACCTTTATTATATTAAAAAATTAAATTATATATATATATATATATTTAATAAATAAAATGGCAAACTTCATTTTACTCTCTATGGTTTGGATCATGTATGATTTACCTCCTTAACGTTTGAAAATGGCCATATAACATCCACATGATTGTGGATTGAAATGCATTGTTTGACCCGTTAATGATTTAATAAAAAAGACTAAAATACCCTTGTAAATAAGTAACTTAGACTTCTTTTGGGAAGAAGGGTTGGGTTGGGTTTGGGGCTATTTTAGCCACAAAAAGACAAAACAGGCTTTTTAGCCCAATAAGACAAAATATCACATCCAACTCATAATTATTACATTCTTTCTCTCACAAAAAGTCAAAAAAACCAAAAAGCCCTTCTCAAACGAGGCTTTTTAGCCTCAGGCTAAAATAGCCAAAAAGCCAACCCACTTCTTAGGTGAGTGAACTACGGATATTTTCGTCATTTATTTGGAAGGTAAAGTGCACTTTAACCTCTTGTACTTTATTCCATGTGTGATTTACCTCCTTGAAATTTGAAAATGAGTACATAACCTCATTGAAATTCCACGTGTTTCACACTTACTGTTAAGTTGGACAGAATATTTAACTATGCATTTTGTGATCATTTCCAAACATTAGGGGATAAACCGCACTTGATTCAAACGGCAGGGAATAAAGTGAAATTTGTCCTAAATAAAATCGAGGCAGGAGCAAAGTAGATCGCGGTGTGGAGTAATGGGCGGTAGAAAATAGAATCAATTTAATAAATTTTGTAAATGGTTTACAATGCATCTTTTGAGAAGTGACTTATAAGTTAATTTATTGATTTTTTAACTTATTTAAATCACATTACCTCTCTATCTTTTACATATTTTTTTTATAATAAGTAAAAAAAATCAATTTATTTATCATTTCTTAAAACAAACTTTAAATGCTTCTATCATGCATAATAATGTCAATGTAACTATAAAATAAAAAATTACACAAAAAAAAGTATAACAAAAAAAATTTATAGAAATGATATATTTATTGTATGGGGAGCAAATATTCGTCGCTTTCCGTACTCCTCGTGCCCAAGCTTCGAATAACGTTGCTTAACCTGAGAACAGAAGGACAGTGAGCTACCCGGTGAGTGTGCGGCCTGAAAACCCTCCGACGATCAAGTTAGCACACATAGAAGAAGAAATGGAGAAAGGAGACAAAGGGGTAGGTAGCTCTGATCACCAGAAGTTCCAAGCCTGTACATGGAGGCTCAACACCATTTATATAGTTCCTGCACGCTCCTAGTTGTCTGTCCTTTTGACGCGTGGATATGTTCCCCTCTCGCTTCCTTCCATGTGTAACTGCAAATACTGCCAAACACCTAATGTCAAAACCGCTTAACGGTATTGACGTGTATGGACGGCGGGACCTCTTTCTTGCAATCGCACCATGCCGTGCAGCACTTTCCACTGAGCTATGCCTAGCGCAACACAATATCCTTCCCGTGAGACCACGCTACCTCCTCGGTCCTACTTCACACCCGAGTGTGGACTAGACCGGGCTCTATAATCCACAGTGAGCTCCTGCTCGGTCGAGCTTAGTCTCCTGAGGACAAATTCCATCCAACTCAGTGAAGCGAACATCTCTAGACCGGGCTATGACCTCGGTCCAACGCAGATCCAACATCTGACTTAACAAAGACCTTGACTGAGGCCTAAACGAGCTCGTCCCGTCTCTGGTCATAATTCTCCCTCTAAATTGCCCCTTAATTCTAGTTGTGCTTGTGTGATCGAGATTATGCTCACTAGCTGAGCTAATTCTCCTGCTCGGTTGAGCGCCTCCACACTTCCAAATTGTTCCACTATCCTCAACCGTGCTAGTCCCCATGCTCGGTCCTATGACCTGCCCAATTGACGATTCGGCTTTTCAACCTGTCTTTTCAAGATTGACACTGGTCTCATCATAGACACGTGTCATTCACAGATTGGCCCCGTACTGCCAATCAAGTTGTTCGACACCGTCTCTTCAAATTCGAACTTTGGTGCCTCTTTCTCTCTCATACATATTACATGCCCGTTCATGTATCTTCGTTGTTCATCATCCTCTCCACTGACTACTTAGAGCAACAGCGTACCAAACCCTAGTTTTTTGCATTTCTTGCCCTAATCGAAGCATTTTCTTGGTGGATTTGGCTCTGTCACTGTCGTCAGGAACCATCCCATCGATTGGAGCTCCGACTCACATCCCAACCCGTAAGTCTTCGACTTCCCCACTGTTCTTCATCTGTTCTTCATGTTCTTTTTGTGTTTTTGAACTTCAACTCCCACATTCACCAATTGAAGAAGATTAAAACACCCAAACACTATCAAAAACTGAATTAGGTTAGGGTTTTGTGCTGCTTTTAGTGTTGAAAAGCTTTTGTGCCCTTAGTTTTCCACACTGTTTATCACCTCCTGTGCTGAACAGGTGTGGATCTGGGCCTGGCCGGGCTTAGAGAGTCTTTTTAATCTAAAAACACAAGTTGACTGGGCAAATTTGTTGTTTTTAGAGTTGGAGTAGAAAATCGGGCCACCAAATATATAAGGTTGTGCGACTGGGCTAATATATGGCCTGCTCACACGACCGAGCTGGGATTTGTTGAACCATATAGACCGAGCTGCAAATTGCGCTCAAAGTGACCGAACTAAGATTAAGCTCATATGCGCGACCGCGCTACCACTTACACTTGGTTTTTAACTACAAAATCCTACAGGACAAGGTACACCAACACCAGGGCTCTCAAAGACTAAGCAGCCACCATGCACAACTTTGCCAACTAAATTCTGCCGAGCTAACTAAACTGGTCCCCCATGGGGCGCTATCGCTTTCTTGTAAACACGCCGGGTGCACTGGCTGCATTTCAAGAGGAGTATGGCTTCCCAGTCGATGTACATCTAGAGCTCGGTGTGAAGGATACGACTCCATGAGGCAGACTAGACTCCTGTCCCTTCACCGTGCTACCCATAGTTGTGGAAGGGTTGCGTTTTCCCGTGCAGCCCTTGATCTGCGAGTTCTTAAGGCGAACTAGGCTGGCTCTCACCTAGGTCTCCACCAACACTTACAAAATCATCAATGGAGTCGCCGAGCTTAATCATCGGCTTGATTTGAATCTGGGCCTAGTCGAGATCTTGCGCCAATACACGCTTGGCCATATAGCCGACGGATTTAATTATTATTTGAAAATAAGGCCGAGCAGAGAACGCCTAGTAACCGGCACACCGGATAAAGATATGCACGATGACGACTTCTTCTGGGTGTTTGGAAATTATGAGACCACTGATGTGCCCAGTTGGTACATTAGAAAAAATTTTGGTTCATCATGTAAGCCGTCCTCTTTGACCAGTCAATTTGTTTAGTGTTGTTATTTTGTGCTAACTGCTTTCTTCTTGTAGCTATTGAAGAGTTGCAGGCAAACTACTCCAACCCAGACGAGGATGCAATCAGAACCATGCTGAGATACGGGCACTGAGACTATCACGACCTTCTTGGCTACGTGTCGAGCTACCGTTACTTAGCCAAATACAAAAGCAAGGTTACTGATTTCCTTAGGAGAGCCTTCCCCACCACAAGATCCAACACTTCCGGACATCCCTCTAATTTGGCTGACCGAGGAACAAGAGATGGCTAAGAGAAGCCGGATTAAAAATCTTATCACTGCTACCTCCTCCAAGCTTCTACGCAATCCTCCTCACGTCCTTGCTGCCAGCCAGACATCTAGGACCGTGATTGATCTGGCTTTGACTACTGCCGCCCAGGTTAGTACGGAGTCGCGCCGAGCTAGTAAAAGGACTCGCTCTGCCGATCCGTCTGCCGAGCTCGTGGTCGAGCTAAGCACCGAGCAGCCAGTGCAAGATGTCGAGCCGACACCCCCGTGGAAGCCAAAGTCCAAGTATCGGGGTAAAGAAATCCCAGTTACTACTTCGATTAAGGGAGACAAAGAACATCTTCGGGCTTTCGATTTGTCAAAAACGTTGCTTCTGCCGGACGATGTGACTAAAAGCAATTATGTTCCTGACACCCGGCTCATGAAATCCGCAGTTAAGTCCATGACGAGGGTGTGATTCAAAATTTCGTCAAGTCTTTGCTCAGTTTGAGTTTTGCTCAAACTCACTTAACTCTAATTTCTTGTAGGCTATTCAGAAAACTCATCTCATCATGGACTGCGTTCACGGATTGCGGCAAAAGGTGACCGACCTTACTAGAGTGAGAAAACACCTGGAGATCGAGCTAGGACGGTCGAAGTCCTCTCTGGAGATCGCCAATGCTAACAACGCCAAACTGCTCGGCCAGCTCGGTAGCGTCAAGCAAGAAAGAAAAGCGCTTCCCGCCGAGCTGGAGGAGTTAAAAAGGGCAAAGGACAAAGTCGTGGACGAGGCTGAAGACCGCGGTTTCAAAGAGGCTGAGGAGAACTACACCAAGCAATTTGAAGCCACCAAGGGCATCTTCTTCAAGTCCGGTTAGAAGACAGCTTGTGAGAAGCTCGGCCAGGGACCTAAAATTGAGGTGTTCATCTCCCCTCCCCCTCCGGCCTTCCTGTCGGGCTACATCGTGCCATATGCCAACGACGTCTTCAACTCCCTGCAAGACGATGGAGCGGAAGAAGAGGTCAAGGAGGTGGTTGGGCAAAATGGAGCCGGCTAGAAGGAGCGCGGCGAGGAAGATAGGGCCGCCATGGTGGACCTGGAGAATCCCGTTGTTAAAGCTGGGGACGAATTTGCTGATCTCTCCCCTTTAGTC
The DNA here is from genome assembly GCA_030407325.1 of Camellia japonica. Taxonomy (NCBI): domain Eukaryota; kingdom Viridiplantae; phylum Streptophyta; class Magnoliopsida; order Ericales; family Theaceae; genus Camellia; species Camellia japonica. Next base: position 14,578 of record JAPPVO010000519.1, on the reverse strand, counting down.
TAGTTTTGTATTTTCTGTCTTTTTTGTGTTGAACTCTTGTAACCGGGCTAGATGCCCCTACTCTTGTACTTGAATTCTCAATAAATGAAATTTTTTTACAACTTTTGTCACTTGTAATTACGTTGCATTTCTTCCTTGCAACCGTGCAATATTATTGAACAAAGCATCCACTCCTTTAGCCGGGCAAAATATCCCGACTAAAAGTCACGAGTCGAACAAGATATCAACTCTTTTAGCCGGGCAAAACACCTGGGCTAAAAGTTGAGTTGAATAATTCATCAACTCTTTTAGCCGGGCAAAATACCTTGGCTAAAAGCCTTGAGTTGAACAATTCATCAACTCTTTTAGTGGGGCAAAACACCTCGGCTAAAAGTCTTGAGTTGAACAATTCATCAACTCCTTTAGCTAGGCAAAACACCTCGGCTAAAAGTCTTGAGTTAAACAATTCATTAACTTTTTTAGCCAGGAAAAATACCTCGGCTAAAAGCCTTGAGTTGAACAATTCATCAACTCTTTTAGCCGAGCAAAATCACCTCGGCTGGGAGCTAATTGCCGCTTGTATACTGCAATCCATCAATACAACAAATTTTCTATGTACAACAATTCATTTCCATCATATGCAGAGCAATATACATATTTTACAAATTCCTAGTGTGGCTGAAAAAATTACATCGGAAAATGGAGGGGTATGTTCGCCCTCCACGAAAATTACATTAAAAGTTCAAATTAAAAATAATACAATTTCAAATTGGCTGCGTTCTATGGCCGAGGTATGGCTTTGCCGTCTAAATCCTCCAAGTGGTATGCCCCTTGGCCCGCCAGACTGGTTATCTTGTAAGGCCCTTTCCAGTTTGTCCCTAGCTTTCCTTCGACCTGCACTAGAGTGTTGCCCATCACCTTCCTTAGAACCCAATCCCCAACCTTGAATTGTCTGGGGCGAAACGTTTTGTTATACTTCTTGGACAGTTCTTGTTGGTATGCTGTGACATGGATCAGTGCCTTTTCTCGACGTTCTTCTGCAAGGTCCAACTCTAGGGCGATGGCTTCGGCATTTAAGTCCGGCTCAAAAATTTCACTGTGAATGGTGGGCATACCAATCTCTAGTGGGATGACCGCCTCCACGCCATATGCCAAAGCGAAAGGCGTCTCTCCAATTGAGCATCTTGGTGTTGTTCGGTAAGCTCAGAGGACATTCGGAAGTTCCTTTGTCCATTTTTTCTTTGTTTTTTTCAGCATTTTCTTCAGCCCATCTAGAATGGTCTTGTTTGACGCTTCGGCTTGGCCATTCGATCAAGGATAGGCCGGTGTCGAGTTGTAGAATTCTGTCTTTAGCTCCTCACAGAATCCTCTGAACAACCTTTCATCAAATTGGGTGCCATTATCGAAGATCAAAGCCTTGGGGACACCAAACCGCGTTATCACGTTTTGCCAGATAAACTTCTTCACATCTTTTCTTTGATTGTTGCTAGGGGCTCGGCTTCTACCCATTTGGTGAAATAGTCTGTCGCCGCAATGAAGAACTTGCAGTTGCCTGGGGCGGTTAGGAGTGGTCCCACAATGTCTAGTCCCCACATCGCAAATGACCAAGGGCTTGTGAGAGGGATGAGTTCTCTTACCAGTTGGTGAATCTGGTGTGCAACTTTCTGGCACTTTTCGCATTTTCTCACATACATCTGGGCGTCGGTCTGCATGCGTGGCCATCAATACTCTTGAGAAATAGCACGGTAGGCCAGAGATCTTCTCCCAATGTGGCACTCGCACATTTCTTCGTGGATTTCAAATAGAAAGGCTTCAACTTTGCTCAGATGGACGCATTTCAAGTAAGGTCCTGTGAAAGACTTCTTATACAAAGTGCTAAATGAGGAGAGCCAAAACCGCTCAGATTTAACCCAGATTTTGTTTGTGGCCTTCTTGTCAGTCGGCAACACTCGGTCTTTCAGGAAGATAATGATAGGATCCATCCATGAGGGGCCTAACTCAGCGCAAAAGACTTCTACCTTCTCTAGTTCTTCGATACTGGATCTTGGGAGGAATTCAATCAAGAGAGGGCTAGGTGTTGATTTGTCGACCATGGAAGCTAGCCCGGTTAATTCATCTACTCGGCTATAGTCTTTTCGACCGATTTGTTGAACTCATATGGCTTGAAACCTCTTGATTTGCTCTCTCACCAAGGTCTGATATTTGGCCATCCTACTATCTTTGGCTTCTTACTCTCCAAACACTTGGTTGACCACAAGTTGGGAGTCGTTGTAGACCATCAGCTCAGATGCTTGTAGTAGGAGTGCACTTTTCAGCTCAGCTAGCAGTGCTTCGTACTCGGCTTCATTGTTCGATGTAAAGAACCCCAACATTATGGAATGTTTAATGGTCAGTCCGTCTGGAGAGATCAAAACTACACCTAACCCGGCGCCATGTCTGTTTGAAGCGCCGTCAACGAAAAGTTTCCACATCTCCCCAATAAAAAGCTTCTAACATTCCGTGGGTCTTGAGACTTTTAGAGGACCAGTTGTTCTAAGTTGCTCGGCTACCGCTGTTGATTGTACCTTGCATGACTTCATCCCCCCTTAGCGATGCAGTGTTGGATCCAACAAGTCGTCCAATTATTTCCAAATCCACCAACGCATTGCCAAGTAAAGGTGGGCCTTCAAGTGATAGGTCTGTGCTCGGGCGCGCAATTTCACATCGCCGTCCATGTTTGGCTCGTTATGAGGGTTGACTTGGTCCGGAGTGGGAGTTGACTATGCAATTTCTGCAGTGCCCACCCGCCTCAGCCCGGTTGCGTCGGTAAGGTCCACCGGGAAAACCGGGTGAGTTCCAGGTGAAAATTCTATAATGAAGTCGGCTAATGCTTGGGCTTTGATGGCGGTTCTGGGTTGAAACTTGATGTCGAATTGCCCCAACTCAACTGTCTACTTCAAGATTCGATCGGAGAAGTCTGCTCACTTAAACAAGGCTTTCAATGGAAACTCAGTCAGCACAACGATCGTATGTGCAAGAAAGTAATATGCAAACTTCCTAGAGGCCATCATCAATGCCAAGGCAAGTTTTTCAAGTGAAAGTATCTCAATTCTGCTGGGAGTAAAGTCTTGCTCACATAGAAGATCGGTAGATGTTGTGTGCCCTCCACCCTAACAAGAACCACGCTAACCGCGTGTTGAGAAACGGCCAGATAGAGGTAGAGTTCTTCGCCCTGCTTCAGCGTGAAAAGAAGTGGAGTAGAGGATAGGTATGTCTTTGGTTCGGCTAAGGCTTTGTCGCATTCCTCGTCCTATGAAAACTTGGACTTAAGGGCTTGGAAGAAAGGGCGGCAACGATCTGATGACTTGCTAATAAATCTATTAAGCGCGGCTGCCATCCCAGCAAGATGTTGCACATCCTTTGCTGAGTTGGGCTACTTCAATTCTTGTATGGCTTTGATTTGGGAGGGATCTGCCTCAATTCCACGGTTGGTGACCAGAAAGCCCAAGAATTTTCCTGATCCCATGCCGAAGGCACATTTTGATGCGTTCAAATGCAACTTGTGTTGTTTGAGAATGGCAAACATCTCCGCTAAGTCAGCAAAGTGGTCGGTCTCACATTTGCTTTTCACGGCCATGTTGTCGATATATGCTTCCATCGTCTAGCCGAGCAAGGGAGCGAACATATTGGTAACCATCCTCTAAAAGGTTGCTCCGACGTTCTTTTGCCCGAAGGGCATAACTCTATAACGGAATAACCCCCTTGGTGTTGTGAATAAGGTAATCTCTTGGTCGGGCTCGTACATGGCGATCTGATGATAGCCGCGGTATGCATCCAGGAAACTGAGTCTGTTGTGTCCGACTGTAAGGTCCACCAGTTGATCGATCTAGGGTAATGGGAAGCTATCCTTGGGGCATGCTCTGTTTACTGTCTTGTAATCGACGTAAACTCGCCACTTTCCATTCTTCTTTGGTACCACGACTGTGTTAGAAACCCATCGAGGGTAGTGCACCTCCTGGATCACCCACTTCAAGCAAGTTCTTCACCTCTTCTACCACCACCTCAGCGTGATGGAGAGATGATCTTCATGTTCTTTGAACGATTGATCAGGCGTTAGGGAAAACATTGAGCTGGTGGCAAATGAAATTTGGATCAATGCTAGGCATGCCGTAAGGCGTCCATGCAAACACTTCGATGTTTGCCACCAAGAAATTCACCATCTCCAATCATTCTTGGGCGGTCAAGGTGGATCCCAGCAGCAAGAACTTCTCAGGATCATTCTCGTTGATCCTTACCTCTACCAAGTCCTCGATAGCCTTCTCCTCGGCTCTAGTGCCCACATCGTCCAGGACATTTTAATCTTTTGGCCCTTCGATCATCTGTACAAAGCCTTTGGCAGCTCGACGCCCATTTATGGCCACAAAACACTACTTGGCCATAACTTGATCGCCCCAAACTTCTTCTATCATCCCGGTAGTAGAGGGGAACCTCATGACTTGGTGGTAAGTCGACGCCACCGCTTACATGGCATGAAGCCATCCTCTGCCTAGGATCAAGTTATACGTTGAGGGCACCTTCAACACCCAGAATTCTACTTGCTTGACAACAGACCCCGCTTTGACCGGTAAGATGATCTTTCCTACTGGCCACTCTGGCGGCGAGTTGAAGCCAACCAGTGGTGAGGTCACTAGGGCCAAGTCCCCGTTGTTTAGCTAGAGCTGCTTAAAGGCGTCATAATACATTATTTCGACCGAGCTGCCCTGGTTGATCAAAATACATTTGATGTTATAGTCCTTCACACGAAGCGTGACCACCAGCGCATCATTGTGCGGCGTTTGAATGCGCTCAAGATCTCTGTTTGAAAAGCCAAGTACATCTTTCACCTTGGTTTTGCCCTTCTTGACCGCAGGTTTCCCTCATATGCTCTGCTTTCTTGATCACCCCTGGAGCTCGCATACCTGCGCTGGCTCGACGATCCTGTGGATCACATTGATTACGCCTTGGGGGGGTGCTTCTAAAGCGGCCAAGCTGTTTGGCTCGGCTTGAGCGTGGGGCGCAGCCTTGACGCCTGCATCAATATAACGGTCTAGGTGGCCGGCCGCCACCAACTCCTCTAAATGTTGCTTCAATGGGACACAATCTTCGGTGCAGTGCCCACGCTCATCATGGTAGGTGCAACAATACTTTAGATTGAAGCCTCGTTGCGCATTGCCTAACTTAGCTGGCCACCGGATGTATGCCTCATCACGGATCTCTCTAAGTATGTGGTAGATAGAGATTTTGAAAATCGTGGTAATGCCTGTTCAGGTGTTCAACTTTCTCTTTGCATCTTCCGCGGCATCACGGGGGTAGTCAACTCGATCGTTGCGGTGACCCTTACCCCAATTCTTGCGGTTAGCACTGTGATCTGGTTCTCTTTTGCAGTTGCTCGGGCGATTTGCCTCATGTCCGACCGTATAAACCTTTCCAGCCACTCTTTTGTCCGCTGCCACCAGATTCACCTTCGCGGTGGCCGCAGGAGCATCATCCTTAACTCGGATGTGCTCGTTGATGCGCTGCATCAGCAGTTCCATGGTCGCTGGTTAGCTCATGTTAAGCGAATCTCGCAGTCTATGCCTAACTAGGAGACCGCGCTTGTACTGTGTGATTGCAAGGTTGGTCGGGCAATCAAGAATCTCATTGAAGGTTTCCCAGTACTTGACGTTGTACGCCTTGAGCGAGTCACCCGGTTCCATTTTGATGCCCAGAAGGTGGTCGACTTCCTTAGGTGTTTTGGTGTTGGTTTTGAATCGGGTCACGAACGCCTCCACCAGCTGCTACCACCTTTTGATACTTTCCTCTGGCAGCCTCTCGAACTATTTCAGGCCCAACTCACCTAAACTTGATGGGAAAATAAGGCACATAAGTGCGTCGTTTTGCCTGTAGCCAGCCATGACTTGCCGGAAGTGGCTTACGTGCGTGTATGGATTAGTTTTTCTATCATAGAGCGTAAACTTAGGCTGGTGGAAGCCCGCAGGGAGCGGTGTGGTTTCTATCTCGAGAGAGAAAATGGTGGCGCTCAGCCTCGCAAAATCCCTTTCCAATGGCACATGCACAGCCAGGTGTAGCGGTGACATTACGACCTCTTTGCTCAACCATTGCAACGCCGGCACCCTTTGCGCCTCCCGCCGACGCGCTCTTTCTTCTAGAATGTCCCTCAAGTCATCTGAACGGGTGGAGTAAGAGTATCTTGACGTCATCGACGGACGTGAGGGACGGTAGCTACTATCTCATGCGTATGACTTCTCCGCCGTCGGGTCAGAATTGCCAACCCCATAGCTTCTCGTAATGGAAAGGGAATGCGTCCTCTGTTGGTTCTGGCTGCCTAAACGACGGGTTGGGTGCGCTCACTGTGGTTACCCACTCCAGCATCACCCTTCCTTTTGACTTACCGCTTCAACGCCTCCATCTCTGCTGCCATCCTCCAAATGATGGCATCTTGGTCTCTCAGTTTGTGCTCTAAGCGCTGAGCGTGCAACTCTCTTCGCCGCCAGTGCCCGTCTGGACTCAGTGAATGGTTAGTGCTCCTTGGCGCTTGTCTCCCGCATCTTTGGGGAGCTCTCTAGAAGAAGTCTTCAGGCCAGCCATGGTTGGAATAGCGAGATAGCCATCTCTCGTTCGGATTCACTCTGGGGTGATGCCGTCAACGACAGACAGCAGAGTCTCGTTGTTGTAAGCGATTAAAAAGTAGTCGAAAAAGCTTGGAGGACAAGGTTTTATCTGTCAAAGATTCCCACAGACGGCGCAAATTATACAGGGAGCAAATATTCATTGCTTTCCATACTCCTCGTGTCCAAGCTTCGAATAACGTCGCTTAACCTGAGAACAGAAAGACAGTAAGCTACCTGGCGGGTGTGCGGCCGGAAAAACCCTCCGACGATCAAGTTAGCACACAGAGAAGAAGAAATAGAAAAATGAGACAAAGGGGCAGGTAGCTCTGATCACCAGAAGTTCCAGGCCTGTACATGGAGGCTCAACATCATTTATATAGTTCCTGCGCGCTCCTCTTTGTCTGTCCTCCTTTTGACACATGGATATGTTCCCCTCTCGTTTCCTTCTACGTGTAACCGCAAATACTGCCAAAGACCTAATGTTAAAACTACCTAACGGTATTGACATGTACAGACGGTGGGATCTCCTTTCTGCAATCCCACCATGCCACGTAGCACTTCCCACCGAGCTATGCCCAGCGTGGCACAATGTCCTTCCCTCGAGACCGCGCTACCTGCTCGGTCCTGTTTCACACCCGAGTGTGGGCTAGACCGGGCTCTACAATCCACAGCGAGCTCCTGCTTAGTCGAGCCTAGTCTCCTAAAGGCAAATTCCATCCAACTCAGTGAAGCGCACATCTCCAAACCGGCTATGACCTCGGTCCGGTGCAGATCCAATATCTGACCGAGCAAAGACCTTGACTGAGGCCTAAACGAGCTCGGCCTATCTATGGTCATAATTCTCCCTCTCATTTATCGAATTTGATGTTGTTCAAATTAACCAAATTTATTAATGTCGACCAATCGACTAGCAAATCGTCCCCAATGACAAAGTGACGATCACAATAAATGAAAATAAGACGACTACCGTAGATAAGAATAATCATAAAAAATTCGATTAATAAATCATTTCACAAAAAATTAATTCAACTGGGACCCGTTTACAAGCCTTGAACGATGATGAAAATTAAGGCCCTCATCATTGATATTAAAAAATTAGAGATTCTTGACATGTGCATGGCCACAAGATGACAAAAAAATAAATTAAAAAAAAAAAGTAAAAAAGAGAATCATGTCATGTGCCAGCTGCATAAGAAGAAAAAAAATTAAAAAATAAAATTTCAATCAACAAGCATGTGATATGCGCTAGGGATATAAATCTGGCCCAGCCCGGTCTGACTCATGTCGGGCCTCGCAGGTTCTCGCCAGAATTCAAGCCGGGTTAGGCCAACCACAGGCCAAAAAATAGGCCCAGGCCCAGGCCCTGGGGTATTCAGGCTTAGGGCAGGCCGACCCGATAAGCCGGGGCCTGGCCTCGGGCTTGGGCAGGCCTGACCATTTTTTTTTTTTTTTTTAACCAAAAGTTCATTATTTTCTACTAAAAAAGACACTGGCCTCACCGCGGGTCGGGTCTTGAGTGGGCCTTAAGCGAGCCAATCGTTCAGGCCAAGCAAGTCGGGCCCACGGGCCAAGCTGGGCTTCAAAATGATGGCCCAAGTCCTGGCCCAGGGTCAGGCTTGGGCCCAACAAGTTGGGCCCACCCGGGCCGCGGGCTATGTTTACACTCCTATCTGGTGCATAAGGTGACTTCACATAAGGGGCAAAAAGGTAAATTCACACCATTACATTATTTTATATAACATATTTTAAATACACAATTTTTTTAATTTGGGTAAATTACAAACACACCCTCTAAGGTTTACTTAAATTACAAATTACGTCATGTGGTTTTAGAAATTACATTATGCCTCCTAAGATTTCTAATTTCATCACAAATAGGTCCTTTTATTAATAAATCATTAAGTTAATTAACAGTTTTTAATAATGTTAAAATTTTATTTCAATTAATAATTTAGATAATTTTTTATTATATAGGTGAATAGTCAGAAATTTTACTTTTATAATTAATTCTGTTAAATAAAAAATTCTAACAGGGTGGTATTTGTAATTTTCCAAAGCACAAGGAGCAATTCGTATTTTAAACAAACCTCAAGGGTGTATTTGTAATTTACCCTTTTAATTTTAGGCCTAGTTTGGTATGCAATTTGTTTAGCCTAAAAACAAAATTTAGTAAAAAAACAAAAAGCTATATTTTATATTAAAAAGTTAAAGATTATTTTCTCTCTTTATTTTTTACACATCTTTATATAAAAATTAAAAAATCATTCTAAACATACTATTTTTACCTCATATTTTCACTAAAAAATCAAAAATTATTAAAATAATTTATTCGCAAACGAGAATTTAAAAAAAAATTAAAAATTTATTAAAATAACATACTCCGAGGCCTGTTTGGTAACCATTTCATTTTTAGTTTTCAGTTTATATTTACAAAAATTTTAAAAATTGTCATAAAAACTTGTTTGATAATTTTTTTTTGGTTGAATTTGTGTGGTTTTTAAACAGAAATTTCAAAATTTGGCTAACAAATTTTTTTTTCAATTAAATTTTTTTTTTCGAATAACTTTTTTTTTCAATTAGTTTTTTTCAATTAATTTTTTTTTTCATTTTTTTTTTCACCCCATTTTTTTTCAAATAATTTTTTTTCAATTATTTTTCCCAATTAATTTTTAAAATTATTTTTTTTTTCAATTATGATGTGTATGATCCCATTGTCATAGATAATAAAAAATAAATATAAATATTTTAGGCCTAAACAAACATATTTTTTAGTTTATATGTTTTAAATTTTTCAAACATTTTGTTCAAACCAAATGCGTTTGTAGTTTATATTTTTCTAAAAAAAAAAAATCAATTTATAAAATTTTTGTAAATATAAACTAAAAATGTAAACGTTACCGAAGGTTACCTAAACAACCCTGAAAACTTTTAATTAAGAAATGGGACAATTGTGGAGTGGTTGAATTTTGTTTTTAGGCAACGTTTAACCTAGGGGTGGGTATGGTCCTGATTGGACCGGATTTGTGTAAAATCAGAACCAATCCGTTATTTACGATTCCTGAAAAATTGGAACCAATCCAATCCGTTTAAATCGTGGAACCAATCTGAACCAATCCATTTAAACACGGATTGAATCGGTTTAAGACCACGGATTTACATAATTAAATAACAAAAAAATATATATAACACTTTGATTTCATAAAAAACATAAACATAGCACTATATTAGTTCACAATAGCAACATGTCTTTTCATAATAGCGACACACTGTTCTAGAATTTAAACAACCATAAGAAAACTGGTTCCACCGTAAGTATTAAGACAATTACAAATTACACTAAAAACTAGCAAACAAAAGTAATAAAAGAAGATACTGTGCGAGTTTAGGTTTGGGTTTAAGTTTTATATGAAATAAGAGAAGATACTATGCAGGAGTGTGTATAATAAAAATATAGACTATTTGTATATGGTCCGGACCGGTTTCAATCCGGAACCGTAGGGTTCAATCCGGAACCAATCCGTGAACTACGGATTTTTAATTTTTCAATCCAGAACCAAACCACAGATTCAAAAAACCAATTTAAACTTGCTGGCTTGGACTGGACTGGATCAGATTACGGATTTCACGGATTCCCTACTCTGCCCTAGAAGTGAAGGAGCAACTCTTTTTCAAAAGCAAAAAAGAAAGTGGTGTTCGGAGGTACCCCATGTGACTCGATCAAAAATTGGTATCACGTGACCCTGTTCTTAATTAATCACAAATCTTTATATTGTTTTATGTTTTTAAACAATTAATAAAAAATTGTGAGTTTCGTCTTACTTTTTTTTTATTAATCAAAACCTATGAAATACAGATGCAGATATAGATATGAGTCCAAATATGATATGGATACGTCGATACGATAAATTTTGAAAAAAAATAAGGTATAGATATGGCTAGAATACGCCAAATTTTTTTTTTAATTTTAAATTTATAGCTAAACATCTAACACACAAATTAAAGTTCAATAACATAATTAAAAGAGAAAAATAAAATTTTCAAATATTTAAATAACAATTTTTTTTATTGTGTCTATCACAGTCTACAACAATAAGAAAAGGGCGAAGTTAAATAACAGAGGGGTCATTTTACATTACCTTTTTTTTTTTTTTTTGAAGATGATTACAGAGAAGGCTCTAGACTTGCAAGTTGCATGAAATTCCAGAACCTGTGGAGAAAAAAATATAAAAAATAAAATTTATATATATATATATATATATATCTGAAAAAAATGAAGGAGAGTTCAAGAAAAATGAAGAAGAAGAAGGATCAAAGAAAGAGAAAATTAAAGAGGAAAGAATCCAATCAAAAAAACGAAGGGGTAAAAAATAACGAGGACAGAACATATCAATTTGTTTGTTGCGAAGAAAGAAAAAAAAATTCTGAAAATAAATGAAAGAAAGAGGAAGAAGAATCGAAGAAAAACAAAAGAGAACAAAAATCCGTGAAAAAAAATTGAAAAAAGATGAAGAAGAATCAAGGAAAAACGATGAAAAAAAAAAGTCTCTTTCTTCTTTGTTTGTTGCAAAGAAACAGAATAAAAATCTGGAAAAAAAAAAAAAAAAAGGAAGAAGAATCGAAGAAAAATGATGAAAAAAAGGGCTTCTTCGTTCTTTGTTTGCTGCGAAGAAAGAGAACAAAAATCTGGAGAAAAAAAATTGAAAGAAAGAGGAAGAAGAATCGAAGAAGAGGAAGAATCAAAGATAAACTTACTGGAATCAGCACCTTCGAAGGAGTTCGTCAATAGGCATCAGTTTCTCTTGGAAGTCTATGTATTTCTGCGAAGAAGATAATGGAATGAAACCAGTAATCGTAATTTTAATTTGTTTCAATTTTTGTTTATTACAAAAGAATCCCAAATTTATATAATTTTTTAAAATGGACCAAAAACAATTGTTCTGGTACCCTTCAAATTGTACAAAATATTGTTTTTTACCCCATAGTACCCAATACCCATCGACTGATCGTATAAAATGTACTCAGTGCAATTTTGGCATACCCAATAAGCGTGTAGTTGTACGGATATGTGTACCTACATCCGGTAAGTAATCGATATTTGTATGGCTATATTTTTGAACGGATACATGTACCTGCATCCGATAAGTAATCGATATTTGTACGGCTATATTTTTGAAGTATTCATACTTCATTAATCAAAACATATTTAAAGGCGTTTTGGCAATATAATAAAAGTTAACTTTTTTATTTTTTTAACTTTTTTAAGTCACATTATCTCTTTACTTTTGTAACATAAAAAAGCTAAAAAATCATTAAAAACAAAATCAAAAAACTAATTTTTTACAAACTTCTCAAAACATCACTTAATAATACATTACGTAACTGTATCTCAAGATGACTCAATAATTTCAGATGGAGCAAGGCCATCTATCAGAAATGATAGAGACTCCCTTTTTTTCTTGACCCCCACAACTTCTATAGATAGAAGGGAAAAAAAAAAACAAAAACAAAAAATAAAAAGTTAGCCAATGTGGATACATTAAAAGTGGTGAGATCAAGAAAAAAAAGGGATCTCAACCTTTTTCCCTCTCTTTCTACTATCAAATCATAGTCATAAATATAAATAAAGAAGACAATAATGGAATACCATCTCAGTGGCCTACTTTGCACTCATTTCTCCGTATTTCATTGGCATCTAGCTAGCTAGCAGGACTAAAGAAATTGCGGCAGTTGTTGTTAGATAAAAGGGAAAGGGTGGTTGTGTTTGTGCTAAGGTTTGTTAGGGTGGTTGTGTATTTGTTAAAGGTTATTTTAAAAAATAAGTTAAAAGTTAATTTTTTTTTTAATTATTTTTCGATATATAAATTATAAAAAATTGATATAATTTTGAAAAAGTTAAAAATTTAAAAAAATTTAATTGAGTTACTAAAACAAGCCTAAGAATAAAAGAGACAACAAAAGGAAAATGAAAGGAAAACGAGTGAAGTGATGGGGTTTTAAAGAAATATGACAGGTTGTATTTATTTATTTATTTTTAAATAAAATTTTAACGCGCAAACTACACATTAGTAGTTGGGGTGGGTGAGATAGGTGACTGCATTTGAATCTCCAATTTTGACAAAATTTAAGTACACCTTGAAATAATGTCTTTGAGTTTATATATTAGCAGAATTAATAATAAAAAGATTAGTAATTTATGAGATTAATATAAAATTATTATTTAATTGAATTAGTACGATATATATTTTCTTCTTGTATATGTTTGGTTTGCAATTGATATGGAAATATATAATCTAAATTATATGTATATTTTGTGTTATTAGTCATAGGATTAAAAAAATGGTCAATTTTATTAGATAAATGGGTCAATTTTGTTAGTTAAAATGGCCATTGGAATCTGATATGAATGTAAAATTTGTAACCAAATAATAAAATGTGAATCTCATGGATTAATAGTCTCAATCTTATGCTATGATTCACCCAATCAAACAAGCCCTTAAATTAATAATAGATCTAAAAATAAAATTTAACTCAATTTATTCAATTCTATAATTCAAATAAAAAAGGACACTCAAGTGACTGAAATCTTTTTGGGTTAAAAAGATATTATTTGTCCAAAACGACAATTATTAATTAAAAAAAAAAAAAGAACAATACCAATTCAAAATTTATCTATCTGTTTATCTGCCTAAATGTCACTTATCTATCCAAATGTCACCTATTTGTATACGTGTTTCCTATCTAATCAAAACGTCACTTATCTGTCCAAATGTTACCTATTTGTATACGTGTTTCCTATCTAATCAAATATTAGTTATCTGTACACGTGTTACATATCTAATCAAATGTCACTTATCTATATATGAATCTATTCACCTATTTGTCCACCTTACTGCCCACTAGCTATTAGCGGCCAGTAATTTTTTTGAACAAATTTTTGACAACTTTTTTGATGACTTTTCAACATGCGTCCTCATTACCAAAAAAAAAATTAAACCTTGGATTGAATGATATATGACTCTAATAATGAACTTTCACCAATTAACTCAATCAAAAGGTGATTTTTTTTATTTTTTTTATTTTATTTTTTTTGTCAATTGCTAAGAGTTTACAAATATAAATAATTATCCAGAGTCCAAACACAATACAACACATACCTAATATCGAATACCCCAACAAATAGCCTCGTAATCGAAAGAAATCAATAATACATAGCAACCCAACATGGGTGGCTAAATAGATGGTGTTTGATAAATTAAAATTGAAAATTATTATTAAAAATTAAATGTTAAATTTTTTAAGTTACAAATTATTTGATAAATTTAAGTGCTAAATTAAAAATAAATTGTTTATATATATAAGTTCAAATTTAAAATTTATTATTTTCAAATATTATCTCAATTTTTATATTGTGATAGTAGTGGTAGTGTGGTGGTGGTAGTGGTAGTGGGGGCAATGGTGATGGCAGTAACGATGGTAGGTGTTGTAAAATAATGGTGCTATTTATGGCAACAATGACAATAGTGATGAAGGTGGTAGTTGTAGTGGTGGTAAGGTAATGGCATGATGGGGTAGTGGTATGGCATTGGTGACTGTGGCATGGTCACGTAGCGATGGTGGTGGTGTGGTAGTAGTGGATGTGACATGGTAGTGTGGTAGTGGTAGCAGTGGTGGGATTGTGATTGTGGCATGATGGTATGGTGGTGGTAGTAGTGGTGTGTGTTGCGGCGGCGGAAACGATGTGGTGGCTGCGGTGTAGTGATGGTAGTGGTGGTAGTGGTGGTGGTATAGTGGTAGCGATAGTGATGGCATGAGCATGATGGTGTTTGTGGCGATAGTAGTGGTGGTGGGTTAATAATAGTGTTATGATACTTTTGTATAATAGTTATAAATTCAGTTAGAATTAATAAGTCATTAAACTAAAATTTTCTTAAATTTAAGCATTTATTTTAAACATTAATTTTTAAGTGATA
>JAPPVO010000518.1:0-27506 GCA_030407325.1 Camellia japonica | reverse complement strand
TTGGTTTTCCAGGCGAGGGTACAGAGCTGGGAGTTCAATAGGAATCTCTTGAAGATTGGCCCGAGCACATAGTCTTGTCGTTCATGACGACGAGGGATAAAGACACGCCCATCAATGGCGCTTTTTCCCCCAGCCCTATACTTCTCGCACTCCACATCAATAAGCCTTTTCAAAGCTACGGATGAGCTCACGCGTTCGATGATTGGAACTTCTGGTGAAGAAGAAGCCATGGATGGTATGATGTTCGAAAATGAAAGAGGGAAGTAAAAAGAAGTGAAAAATATGAGGGTTTGAATGTTAAAAGAGTAAGTATTTCAGAATCCGAAACAAAGGGGTTTTAAAACCTTTGTGTCTGAAAAATATACTATGTGAGTCGTTAAGTACTAAAAGTACGAATACGAGGAGCCTCTTCCAATATTGATAGTTTTGGAGGGAAAAAGCACACTCCGGATATTGACGCCAGCTTCGAAGCAAGATATTTGGCTTCGAAATGAGATTTTGGCGCCAAAAAATCAAATAACAACGGCTTCGAAATACATAAGTCGGCTTCGAAGCGTACTACATAATTGCTAGAATGCTTGAATATTGGTCCACTTCAAAGGGTTTAGAGACCTGTTTGAAGGTTATTGGATCCTTTAAGGATGAGCACTGTTCGAAGCATTAAAACCAGTTGTTGGTTTCCATATATACAAGAAGGAATTGCTTTTTGAACCTAAAACAGTGTGAATTATTCTTCGAAGCAAAATAGTCAATTTGAAATTTATTGGCTATACTAACCATGACCATATATTGGTTATAGTTATTTTTTGAGGAGTAATGTTGTTAAAATTCAAAGCGTTAATTCCAGATGATATCAACCAGAATTGTCAATTATACTCCATAAGTTGGAAAAAGACATGTTGGTTTTTTCAGCGTTTCATTGAACGATTGAGTCTGGATTCAAAAGGTGAGATTGTTCAATTCGAAGCTATAAGTTGGCTTTTGAAGACAAAAGGAAACAGAAGCAAACAATGTCAAATGCAAAGAGACTCTGTTTGTGTTAAAGCCAAGACAATTACATTGAGTATCCTCATTTGGGTACAAATTCAAGCTCATAAAAATAAGGAATAGAATAAATAACAAGATCATGGAACTTTGTCCAACAATGATCAATGAATATTTGTTCTTTCTTTATTATATCTTCTATCTCCTCTAATGTTGGCTGCATAAGTTGATGTGCTCTCACTTCATAATAGAGCTCCTCAGCCTTCGTCTCGAAAGCCTCTTCCCTCAAATTTTGTTCCAATTCATCTATGACCAAATCATCCCAATACGCAGAATCTTTATTTTTGAAGTCGTCGAAGTCTTCGATGAAGTTTTCTGCTTCGTATTGGGCATGAATTCGGAGAGATGAAAGTTGATCCAAAGATTGGATGGTGGCCTTAGAATTCTGTTGCCAGTGGAGCAGTAGCGGAAGTTGGTCCAAAAATATGTGAAGTTCTGCTTGGGCAATGGGATTGAGGACATGGCCCCTAGTCAGAATATCACAGGCCCATCGAAAGTTCTTGAGAGGGATGTCATCCTCAAGAACGTTGAAAGGTAAGTGAGAGAAAGCCGCAAGCAGAAGTTGAGCTTGTTTCCGTTCAGCTGGAGTGGGAGATGATGGAGGTTTGTAAGGTGGAAAAATTTTGTCCATAGGAAGGGCAAGCCTTAATTTCTCTATCCAGGAAAGAGTGGAAGATGGAGAAGGAGTAGATGGTTCTACTTCAGAAGATGGAGAAGGTGTGGATGCTTCTATTCCAGAAGGTGAAGAAGGAGGACTTGGCACTGGAGCGGAAGGAACAAAGGCATTAATATAGTCGAGCCAGTCAGAAGAGCAAATTTTTGCCTTCTTGGCCAAAAATGAAGGAGTATACCCTTGTGATTCTTCCAGATGCCGGGCAGTGTGCATTGTCCTTGTGGGCATAGAGGATGTGTACCAGGCCACAAGCAGATTCTCCTCCAAACTACGACGAAGGTCAATAGGCACATAAGGATAGACCACAGAACTTCGAACTAGGAAGGAAAATCTAATGGGTCAGTGAACTCAACAAAATGGTGATTAATTCGTTCCCTCAAGTCCCAGGACTCAGGTGCTGACCAGTTTGTCCATCCGGAAACCCCAGAAGATGAGGAAGTTGTAGCTTCATCCCAAGTGAAGGTTTGTGAAGAAGAACTTCCTAAGTCCATGTTTGCAACTTGTCGAAGCAAAGGCTTGAGTGTAGTTCGTTCAAGATACAAGGGAAGTTTAGAGGAAGAACTTCTTGTATCGGTAAATTTGTAAATCGAAGGGTTAAGGGCAATGTGGTCGTAGTCCAAAGGTTGATAATCTGCAAAAGCCTCCATGACCTAAATATAGAAGGGTGGGTAAAGGTGGCTAATGAATGCGTGGAGATTCTTTCGAGGGGAAATAGCATTACTCAATGGCTCTTCGTATGCTTGATCAGTAGAGTGCGAAGTTGATTGAGCCATAGTCCGTTCGAATACTGAAGGTATTGGGATGTTCGTTAAATTGAGAGTTAATGCGAATGATCATCAAATAGGTGACGGTTGTGTTTCCTGAAGATAGATCCCATGCACATTCCAAAAAGCGCGGGAAAAGCTTTTGATCCACTAATATTTCCAAGTATTGGGTATATTAGTGCGGGGGGTAATGTTGGCTACATATTTTGTAAAACCAAATCATAGTTTGACACGTGGCAGAATAAGGGTATTATGGGAAGATAATTCAAGTCTTCGATCCTGATCGAACACGTGGCATTGAACATTGGTACTTACATGATCTGAGTAGCACTGGATCAGTAAGGAGATACAAAGTGACGTGGCTCCAACAGTTACTCAATATTCAAATTCAAATACAGGAGGGAAGCTCAACTGCAAGAGATGGCGTAGTGGGGCTACTTCTAAGGCAGCATGATCATCGATCATGGAGGAGTAGTTCGACGGTTCGAAGTGAAGTTCGAAGGTCATCTTTGACAAGTATAAATAGCAGGAAGCCCTCAGAAAAGACCCCAGACTCAGATCATACAAACCAGTCTTCACTTTATATTTTTCCTTTCCAGTCTTACATTTTCTATACTTTAAATACCTGCACTTTAATACCAGCACTGCACTTCGATTCATAGGAGTAGTTTCAAGTAGATTCAAGTAGACTGTTGCTGTAAACCTCTTCGAGGCTGAGTTTGAATTATTGTAAGTGTTCATTTTAATGAAATACTTCGATTGTTCTTCACATTAACTGTTATTTCTCTTAAATTCTCCTAAGTCAAGCCACCAGTAAAAGTCCTCTTCATTGAGGCTGAAAGAACTAAAACACAATCGTCTGATAATTGGTTGGCAATTATAATTTCTGTAAGGACTGATTGATCCTTGCTGGCACGCTCGCATTTACAAAATTACCCTTCGAAAAGCCAAAAAGCCAACAATGTTAAATAAGTTGGGTTTAAAAACATGAGTATGATCCTTTTAATTTGTTAAATTTGAGTCCATTTTATAATAATTGGGATGAAATAGAAAATAAATTTATTAGGAAACTAATTTGGATTTGAGATCTAAACATGAAATGGGTGCATGCATGTGGATGATTATGGAATAAATTTAGGAACTTATTTTCTATGGATTTGATGTGGAGATTTTGCATGAAAATGTTACATGCATGAGCAAATTAATACTCTAATTATAATATATTTCATGAATTATGAAAAATCTAAATTTATTCATGTTCATATTTGAAGAGAAAAAGGAAATGTTTGATAAGAATCAAGTTATGAAAATTTACAATGTTAGATAAAGTTTTGGGTTCATAATTAAATTTTTAATCCATGCATGTAAGGTAATTTAAGAGTTTTATTTGATTTAAACATGTTATTGAATATATTAAATTAGTTAGTTTTATTTGAATTACATGTATGCAATGTTTGCTAGGAAAATTGGCAAGAAAATGAGAGTCTGGAGCCATGTTCAATTTATGGAGATTAAGTTAGAAGTTAATCATTTTGAGTTGGGATTTGGCTTGATATGGAGAAAATGATTTCAAACTAAATTTGGCAATTGGGACATGATTTTGAATAAATGATTTTTGAGTAAATGATTTAGCAATTTATGACTTTAATAAATAGTTTTCCATGTTTGTATACTAAAGTACATGTTTTGAGACTTTGAATACCGAATTTGAACTTCAATTTCAATTTTGGAATTTCAGAATTTATGTTGTCCGCTCGAGCGAGGAAAGTCTCGCTCGAGCGTGAAAATCAAACTCCCAGTAGTTTTTCAAATTTTACAGTTCATTCGAGCGACCAAAGTGGCGCTCGAGCGAAGACCCCATTTTCAGCACATTTTGGAAAGTTGCATTTAGTTCACTTTTTTTTTATTCTCAACTCTTTCCAAGGCATTCTAGACATGATTTTTGACTCAATAAAGATTAATGAGCTACCAATCAACATAGATTAGTTAGTTAAAGAATGAATCATTGATCTTGTGGTAATTGTTTAAGAAGCCAAGTAAAGGATCAACCTATTTAGGAAAGAAGGACTTAGTAATGAGGTTATGGATTAGAAACACACTAAATAATGAATGTGCTAAGTTAAGAGAATTCAAGGGTGTGTGTGTGTTCTAAGCAATATGATAAGAACGAATAAGAACCAATGTAATGAAAGCTAAGCCCTAATGGTCACTTGAATGTATAATGATAAAACATGCTTGTGTTATGTATTTTGTGATTGTAGGTCAAGACTCGAGGATTGATTAACCGCTTACTGGAACCACTGTGAGTAACGTTATCGTAAAGATACGTTTATATGAAATTATGTTCCAAACGAGATATGATATGTTATGTTTTCTGAAATGATATATGCTTCTGTGAACGAACATTCCAAGTTTGAAATCTATTATGGCATCCATAGATAGTCCCAAGTCATGGGGGACGGCATGAAAATACGGGTCCATGACATTTACGAGATCTCGTTAGCCACTTCATTGTGGTGATATGTGTTTAATCGGTGTCCGGGACCGGTTACTCTAGTCGGAAGACGTTATGTGATATGTTCGATATGTTCTATGGGATATGCCATTATTATGTTCTGATATGAGATGACTATGATTATGCTATGATCTGTTTTATACGTATGAAATGTTCAGAATTCGTTCACTAACCCCTTTACCTTAATGTTATTCACTAGGCTTTAGCTCACTATTTGTATATATATGTATATAGGTGAGCATTCTGGAGTGCAAGCTCGAAGGCTTTGTAGGGGCTGTGTTTCTGTTGTCAGCCAACCATTGCGCCTCACGTAGAGGTTCCTGAAGTGTCTCGGACTCAAGTTTTGATTAGTCCTGTATATATAAGACTTGATTTGATTATGTTGGTTGTACTTAAAAGTATATGTAATGTGTGTGGGTATCATATATGGTTGACTATCGGATATGCATATAAAGTTTTAATTTTTCTGTTTCATATAAGTCAACACAGCTCATTGGACAACTATATTATGTATTATTGCTTCCGCAGCCCCTTATCTTATGCTTATCTGTTCAGAGGCCTTCGGTAATCCCTGGATTACTGGCCGGTTACGATGCTAAACCTATAGGGGTGGGTTTGGGTCATGACACCCTGGCTTGAGCGAAACACCAAAACAAGAGCTCGTTCGAGCGACCAACGCCTCGCTCGAGCGAAGGTCCAAAAATTTGAACAGCAACACTTGGTTTCTAAACCCAACCCACCTGTAACAAACCTGCCCAAAACATCCTATAACTCAAGAATAAGGAATTTAAAGGACAGCAACAACAATAATATAACAACGGGATCTACGGAACATAAGTCCGGATATAACAACCGAATGGGAAAAGACCGGGGTCACTATAGCAATTGCCATAACTGTCAGCTCACAACAACTCCTTCCCTCCTAGCAAAACATTTCTCCCTCCCTCACGTTCACCATTTTTGCAGAACGAAAGCTAGAAACTGGTGCGTGCGGGACATCCGGCCAAACGTCCCACACGTGCCAAAATGACAAAAATGACAGCCCTCCAAATGCTACTATTCATTACCATAATTTGGCTATGACAATGCTATTATAACATTTGCTATTAGAGATGTTCTTAGTATGGAAATTTAGAAAACAAAATGACGTTATTTTAAGTTGTGTGATTTTCAAAAAATAATAATAATGTATTTTTATTTTTTTTATTTTTTAATTTAGGTATTAGCAGGGGTGGAGGGAAGGAGGGCCTAGGGGGGTCACGTGTCCTCCCTGAGTTTTAGAATTTTTTTTTTTTACAAACATAAAGAAAATATTTTATATAAAAAATTTAGAAAAATATTATTTAGAGTGAAATGTCAATGATATTTTTAAA
This sequence comes from Camellia japonica, assembly GCA_030407325.1. Lineage (NCBI taxonomy): Eukaryota > Viridiplantae > Streptophyta > Magnoliopsida > Ericales > Theaceae > Camellia > Camellia japonica. The sequence continues at coordinate 21,137 of JAPPVO010000518.1, read as the reverse complement.
ATTATAAGAACAATAATGATTGTTTTGATTGAAAATAAAGAGACTACGATATTATTATCTATGAAAATTTCAATATAATGGTGATCTCTATCATTATTGATATGCAAATATAATTAATCTCAATGAAAATATAAAATTTATTGAATTGTTAGTTACATTTAATATGCTGGGTTCATCCGTCATATGTTTCTTTATTATTGGTTGGTAATATCACATATCAATGATTGCGTGATATGACTATTATATTGAATTTTTATGCATATTTTGTATAAAAAATTACTTTATCATTATATAATTTATTTTAAAACTTTATATCCATGACTTTTTTTAATGTTGTCCATGATACACTAATTACAAATAACATATTCACTTTGTTTGGTTTGAGTTTTCTAAAAACACTTTTCAAATGTTTTTGTTTTTCGTATTTTTTTGTTTTTATTGAATTTTTTAAAATATTTTAAACAATTTTTTTAATTTTTAGACACACCTAACATAAATATATTTAAAAAGTATAATTTTTGCAAAAAAAATCTTTAAAAAATTCAGTAAATACCAAAAATATAAAAAAATACAAAAAATAGTACATTTTTCGTATTTTTATGTATTTATTAATTTTTTAAAATATTTTTTCACAAATAATTTATTTTTTTTAGATACATCATGCATCTAAAAAAAATACTTAAAATTTTAAAAATATTCACTAAAAACAAATAAAATAAAAATAAAAAACTTAATTCAAAAATTCAAACAAAACACATTGATTATTATTATTTTTTTTTTATCTTTCTCGAAGTCAATCGTAAAAATTTATGTGAAATATTTTTATAAATATTTTCAATATTATAATTAAAAAGTGTCACATCTGATTTATTTTCTTGACTTCGCCACTGGGTATTAGAATAAACGTGTTGATGCTCAAACTAACAACCAGCTTGCACCTTAACCAGTGTAATACTTTAGCGGTAACTCACGGAAAAATATACCATATATATTTTGTCTAATAAATAAATTATCTGAACTTTGAATTATGTCCCAATAGTGGCAAATCATGATAATAGGCCATCGTGGTAGATGTTGTAACAATCTAACTTAAATTTTATACTAGTATTATAGTTATATGTAATAATATATTATTAAATAAATAATAATAATACAAAATCTAATTTGGCATTGATTATCAAATATAAAATTAATTAGGGATCATTATTTGGGACCAAATTAATAAAAATATGAAATTATAATACTAATTAGGACAAATTAAAGTTAAAAATAGTAAATAAATAAATATAAAAGTAAGAGTAAATAAATAATGATATTGATAATAATAATAATAATAATGGGTGCAGTAGTAAAATAAATTATTAATTTTCTGTTGGTATATGATAGAGGGCTATTTTGAGAAGATGGTTATAATCAGCTTTTTGGTGAAAAGCAACTTATAAGTAGCTTATAAGCAGTTTTTTTATGAGAGAAGAAGTGGATTATAATCTAGGAAGTGGATTATAACCCACTTCTCAAAATAGGCCAGAGTGTAGGTTAATTAGTGATTATTTTATTTATATAGTTATATTAGAAAATTGGGTCAAAGTGTATTATTTTAAATATTTATTAAAGATAAGTATAAATCCAAGTAATTTATTATCAAATCTGGAGAGGGATCCGACCTGGCCACGTGTTGGCCTGATGATGCCTTTATCTCTCTATAAATAGGGAGGAGTGGATCAAAATCTGGGGGGAAAGAAAGGGCAAAAAAAAAAAAAAGAGAAAATAAAGGGAAATGAACTAAGAAAGGGGTAAAAAATATTGGAAGTTAAAAAGATCTTTGATAGTAGAAAGAAAGAGTGAGGTATTAATTTTAAGGTGAGTTATATTATATCTTGAGTCACCGTAATATATTTTACGTATATTTGACTTACTTACTATATTTTTATACAAGTTATGTTTTATAAATTATTATAAATTATATTAATATTTCAATTACGTGGATTAATTTTGAACTCTAATTGTTAAAATGAAACCCATTGATATGTTTGTTTATATTTTAAAGAATATTTGACAATGACCTTATAAATAATTATGTTTTGTAAGTACCACCATGTGAATCCCACGCTTTGGGGACTTAATAATTCTTTAAAATTGATATTAATATTATTTAATTACAGTTGGAAAAATATATGATTTATTTGTATTATTATGTGTAATTTTATAAAAATAATGTAATTAATACGAAATTTAGGAGTCAATGTATAAATAAAGAACTAATTTACACTTATCCATTTGAGGGATAAGATTCTAGCTTGATGATGGCTGCAAGGCTACGTTTCACCAAACGTGTTGAGCAAGTAGTAAATTTAGGAGTTATTTGGGATGTCCTAAATAAGTGTATTTTTTGACTTTTTGAACTAAAAAGTTGAGGAAAAAAATATGGTTGTTTGGATTAATTTTTTGACTTTTTATGGAAAATGTGTATTAAAAAATTGTATAAATTAGTGTGTAGGGGAAAATTAGGATTAGGAGTTGTGCAGCCATACTTTTTGATTTTTGGTGAATAGTGATAACTTTTTAACTTTTTGAGTATTTTTTTAGTTTTTTGTCTTTTTAGGCACATGCCAAACTTGGCCTTAGTATAAAAGGAGGAGTGTGGCTGTGAATGGAAAGAAGGAATAAAAAAATATTAGTAAGGAAAGGAGAAGAAATACTAGAAGTAAAGAAGAAAGAGTGAGGTATTAATTTTAAGGTGAGTTATATTATCTTGAGTTACCATAATATATTTTACGTATGTTTTGACTTATCATAATTTGTTTTATACAAATTATATTTTATTAGTTATATTAATACAAGTTATGTTTTATAAACATTTCAATTACGTGGATTAATTTCTGAACTCTATTTGTTTAAAATGAAGCACATTGATATGTTTGTTTAAATTTTAAAGAATATTTGACTATAACCTTATAAACAATTATGTTTTGTAAGTATCACCACGGGAGTTTCATACCTTGGGAGACTTAAATAACCATTGGCCTCTGTTTGGTCACTTTGTGGCCCTCTATTGTCATGGATCTATTGACCTCTGTTCTGTGCGGAGATAAGCGCGACACTATTGTGAGAGCCACCTCTATAATCCGTACGAGCCACCTCTTGAATCCGTACCTCTATTTTGACTGTTCTGTTCTGTTTGGTACCGTGGTTATGGTTATTTATTTACATAATCTCAGTTTTGCTACTTAAAGGATTATTTGTTCAGATTAAGTGATCTTAAATATTTTAGTTACATATACCTTGAGTCACCATAATATATTTTACGAATATTTTGACTTACCATAATTTATTTTATACAAGTTGCATTTTATTAGTTATATTAATTCAAGTTATGTTTTATAAATATTTCAGTTATGTGGATTAATTTCTGAACTCTATTTGTTTGAAATGAAACCCATTGATATGTTTATTTATATTTTAAAGAATATTTAACTATAACCTTATAAACAATTATATTTTGTAAATACCATCATGGGAGTCCCACGCCTTGGGGGACTTAAATAACCATTGACTTCTGTTTGGTCACTTTGTGGCCTCTGTTGTCACGGATCTATTGACCTCTGTTCTGTGCGGAGCAAAGTACTGTGCGAAGATAAGCGCTACACTATTGTGGAAGCCACCTCTATAATCCGTACGAGTCACCTCTTGAATCTGTACCTCTGTTCTGACTGTTACTCCTATGACCTCTGTTCTATTCTGTTCGGTAACGTGGTTATGGTTATTTATTTACATAATCTCAGTTTTGCAACTTAAATGATTATTTGTTCATACTAAGTTATCTTAATATTTTAGTTACATAACTATCTATGGTTATTTTGTGTCCCTTATATTCTTGGCATAATATTTTTCACTCTGCTATGTGCTTATAGCTGTTTACCAATTTTCAGGAAACAATGCAATTCAGAAATAGCTTTTGGAAAGTCTTAGACGCGGGACTGCGGAGTAGACACACACAACACTTTTATGATATTTTTATATGTAAATATCGGCCTTTTGGTCAATAAATTTTGTAATAAAAATAGAAGCTCCAATGATTATTTTGGTACTCTCACTTAAATATTATTTCCGCTCATGTTTATTAATTTGTTCAAGAATTGACCGGAGGTAACTTTAGTTACTGGCTATCACGATGCTTAATCCTTGGGTACGGGGAACGGATCGTGACAAATGGTATCAGAGCCAGGTTATAAAAAAAATAAATAAATCATCATTGGAGTATAGGATACATGCACATTTAAGAAGTAGGATAGCGGGTAATTAGTATCTAAATATTATATTTTGTTAGTCGATTTAATTATATTATAATTTTATATAATTTTAATTATATTAGTATAATTTTATATGATTTTATATATATATATACTTTTTTTTGTGCGCCTAATTTGTGAAGAATATTAGATATAATTTATATTTGTTATAGTAAAAGAAGGAAAAAAAATAAAGGATGTCGAGCTCAAGTACCCACCAAAATTATAATATAATTAAATACATATAATTTCCAGTTCGGTATTCAAAAAAAAAAAATTTCATTTCGACTTTTTAAAAGTGGGTTCAAGTTTTAAAAATACTAATTTTGAAACTATTTTTCATCAGTGGAAAGTTTACGGATAAATGAAATGGGAGTTCATCTCAAATTCCTTCAACTCTTGCATATGATTCTGTCATTTTACTTCCAGTCTCTTGCTTGATTGTGTTCTTATTTTGTTTATTTATTTATTTTTCCCAGAAATAAAACTAATGAAAAGTTTTTAAGGTCACCGATTGTTTCTCATTTTGGCCCAAAACAATTTTTGACAACTAGATAGTGAGTTGTTTTTGGTAAAGTTTTTTTTTGAGGTAATATTTTCTATCAGATTAATCATTTAATATGTATTTATCAGAGTACGCAGCGAATAGTTTATACATATAACAAATTTCGAGGACGAAATTTTTAAAAGGAAGGAAGATTGTAACAACCCAAAAATTTTAATTGTTCCTTAAATTTTATACTAGTATTATAGTTGTATGTAATAATATATTATTAAATAAATAATAATAAATACAGAATCTAATTGGGCATTGGATTATCAAATATGGGATTAATTAGGGATCATTATTTGGGGCCAAATTAACAAAATATGGAATTATAATACTAGTTGGGCCAAATTAAAGTTAAAGATAGTAAATAAATAGATATAAAAGTAAGAGTAAATAAATAATAATATTGATAATAATAATAATGGGTGTGGTAGTAAAATAAATAAATAATTTTCTGTTGGTATATGATAGAGTGTAATTTAATTAGGGATTAATTTATTTATATAGTTATATTAGAAAACTGGGCAAAAATGTAATTATTTTAAATATTTATTAAAGATAAATATAAATCCAGGTAATTTATTATCAAATCTGAAGAGGGATTCGACCTGACCACGTGTTGGCCTGATGATGCCTTTATCTCCCTATAAATAGGAAGGAGTGGATCAAAATCTGGGGGAAAGAAAGGAAAAAAAAAAAGAGAGAGAAAGGAAGGAAAAGGAACTAAGAAAGGGGAAGGAAATATTGGAAATTAAGAAGATCTTTGATAGTGGAAAGGAAGAATGAGGTATTAATTTTAAGGTGAGTTATATTATATCTTGAGTTACCAAAATATATTTTACATATGTTTTGACTTACCATAATTTATTTTATACAAGTTGTATTTTATTAGTTATATTAATACAAGTTATGTTTTATAAATATTTTAGTTACGTGGATTAATTTCTGAACTCTATTTGTTAAAATGAAACCCATAGATATGTTTGTTTATAGTTTAAAGAATATTTGACTATAACCTTATAAACAATTATGTTTTGTAAATACCACATGGGAGTCCCATGCCTTGGGGGACTTAAATAACCATTGGCCTCTGTTTGACCTATGTTGTCATAGATCTATAGACCTCTGTTCTGTGCGGAGATAAGTGCTACACTATTGTGGGAGCCACCTCTATAATCCGTACGAGCCACCTCTTGCATCCGTACCTCTGTTATGACTATCACTCCTGTGACATCTGTTTTATTTTGTTCGGTACCGTAGTTATGGTTATTTATTTACATAATCTCAGTTTTGTTACTTAAATGATTATTTGTTCATGCTAAGTTATCTTAATATTTAAGTTACATAACTATCCATGGTTATTTTGTATCTTTTATATTCTTGGTATAATATTTCTCACTCAGCCATGTGCTTATAACTGTTTACTAATTTTCAAGAAACAATGCAATTCAGAAATAGTTTTTGGGAAGTCTTAGACGCGGGACTGCGGAAGACAAACACAACACTTTTATGATATTTTTATATGTAAATATCGGCCTTTTGGTCAATAAGTTTTGTAATAAAAATAGAAACTCCAATGATTATTTTGGTATCCTCACTTAAATATTATTTCCGCTCGCGTTTATTAATTTGTTCAAGAATTGACCAGAGGTAGCTTTAGTTACTGGCTATCACGATACTTATCTCTTGGGTACGGGGAGCGGATCATGACAGATGTTAATAATAATTAACCCACAAAATTTCATAATAAAATTTAATATGCATAAAAAATTTATTAATTATAAGGATTGTTTAGGATAATAATATCACAATCACTTGATAACATAAATAACTTATATCAAACTATAATGTCATGTAAAAAAATAATAATAATAAAATAAAAACAAAAACAAAACATTAAAAGAGAGAAATCTATAAACTCAGAAAAGTTATCATAATTTATTTAAACTTTTAAATGAGTGGTTTATATTATTATTGTACGACCAAATTATAAATAAATCTCAACTTTTAATTATAATTTCTACGTAGTTTTTAAAATTTTTAAATCTAAGTTTGTTACCTTACTCATAAAAAACTTCTCAAGCTAATCATTAATTGATCCTGTTAGCAACTTTTTATCTTTGATCTTCTGTATTAATGACACATGCATATCATATCAAAGTATAAATCCTTATCCATAATTATTTTTTTCATAGCTTAAATAATAATTGGATAGTTCCATATTTAAAAAAATAAATCAAGATAAGAATTTCGTAGGATTATAAAATATATAAGAAAATAGTTTTAATCTATTTTACAATAATGCTAGGTGGTTCGAAAAATCATGGCTCAAATGGCTCGAAACATCCAAAACGATGTCGTTTTGAGTGTAAAACGACGTTGTTTTAACACATTCGAGCCATTCGAGCCACAAAAATTCGGGCCACCAAACATTTTCCTCTATTTTATTTATAAAAAAATGATGACAAATTATTTGAATTATACTTGAAGAAATATAACAAATGATAGTTTTAATCATTATATACCAAAAAAAAAATTATATATGTTACTTGACGAAAAATGGCCGAATGCAACTAAAGCCATTGATATTGAATTAAATCATATGTGCTCTAAATTGTTAATACAATATAGCAAATCAACTAATAATAACAGAGAGATATCGATAAATATATAGTGCTTCCCTACTATCTTTGTATTATGTTCATTAATATTATATATCATATAAAAGTTTTACTCGTCTCGATCTTTCAATAAAATAATCACTAAGAAAATAAATTTGATAAGAAATTAGTTCTAAATTTTATTATTAAAAAACAAACATTTCAAAGAGAGAATTTAGAGATGTGATTGAAGAAATACTATAACAAATCATATCCTTATGAAATATATATATATATATATATAAAAGCAATGATCTAATGCAAATTATTTTTAACACTAAAAGAAAGAATATCAAATTATTACCTTGGAAAATTAATTTTGTGTGATTTTTGTGTTGTCTCTTCCTATGCAGCTTTCATTATTTCATTATTAATACTTTTCTCATTTAAAACCAGCCATTTTTTTTTTAATCTTTATCACTTGGTAGATAATAATGAATAATAAAAATTATGAGAAGAATGTTAAGAATCTAAGAGGAGATAAGAAGTTATAGATAAGAACATTTCATCAGATAAAAAATTCAAAATAAAAATGGATAATATGTGATAGAAGGAGAAAATAATATGAATAAATCAATATAAAGATTTAGATAGATATGTTTTTGACAAATATAGATTAACAAATCATATCTTTATTTAAATTTTATTATTTTAATTTTTTGTAAATCAATTATTTAATCTTTATCTTTATTTGTAGACAATGAAATTGATTTCTATAAATTATTTATCGATTTTTATATGTTTATTTATCTATAAGTCATGAAATTAATTTTTTAAATAAATTTTTTAATTTTTATCTTTATCTATAGGTCATGAAATAAATTTTCATAAATTATTTATGAATTTTTATATGTTTCTCTATAATGAAATTAATTAAAGTACAAAATGAAGGGCCAAAAAAAAAAAAAAGAAGTAATTTTGTTTTGTTTTGTTTTTTTTTTTAAATCAATTATTTAACCTTTATCTCTATATGTAGGTCATGAAATTAATTTTTATAATTTATTTATCAATTTTTTATATGTTTATTTATGGGAAGAAATTTTTAATTATCTATAAGTTATGAAATTAATTTTTTAATTTTTATCTTTACTGTAGACTATGAAATTAATTTTCATAAATTATTTATCAATTTTTTATATGCGTATCTATACTAGTGGTTAGGCACATGTGTTGCACGTGACACATGATTTTTCATCAATTTTTAGTATTATAATTATGCGTGTCTCTTAAATTAGTATATGATATGTATACAAAGTATAGAGACTTATATGAGTAAATTGATTTGCATATAAAATACAACTAAACAAGAAATGAACACATATTTGGCTGAAAAATTTAAATGATAAATGAAAAATTTTATGAATATAAACATTAATTTATAGCTAGATTGTTGAGATCACAATTTTATCTTAAATAATAAACAATAAGCAAGTCCTTTAAATATATAATATTTCACAAATATTTTTTTATCAACTTTTACTTCAATTTTTCATAATCCGTACCTGTAATACAATTGAAAGTATAAATTAATTGCACAATTACACAAGTTTGTTTAATAGCTCATCTTATAATACAAATTTATTGAATCCACTATTGCATATTATTTGCATACTATTGGTGTAAAACTGCATTAATATCAATATGTAATATATTTTTATACAACAAGAGTTGTTGAGTCTCATTTCACGTGCCACGAATATCTTATATGATGAAAAATATAATATTAATCATTATTATATTTTCATTAATGTAGAAATGTGGAATAATTTTTTTAAGAAAATTGAATGATATTGTAACTTAATATTTCGATCGATATATGAATTTCATAATTATTTTCGCGATATTTATAAATTCATGCTTATGAATGTTTACAGGGTCACTTTCATGAAACTGTCAAGTTGGATAATTTATTATGGCATCTGGAAGTAATCAGCATATAACAAAAATTGATCAAAATTTTATATTTTATATATTTACTTTCTACATCATTGAGTTGCTGCGATAATGTTTGGGTATCATTTGATTTTTTTTTTTTCTTATAATTTGATTAAAATGTATGCATAAGGTACATTATTTTTCTTGAACTTTACAATAAATAGGACAATTTCTGTTTCACCTCATCTAACTTTGGTTGGAGAGTATGTTGCGATAGATTTTCTGTAATTTTTGTTTCACCATCTTCTTATTTTTCTTCTTAGTCACCATTATAACTTATTGTAATAAATATATTTTGATGAGTAAGAGTTTGAGATGATATCATATTGTTATGAATTTCAAAATCCATTTTTTCTCAATAATGTGATTTTTTTTTTGGTCAGGAAAAAAAGGTACAATTATTGTCAAGATGGAAGTGTTTTGAAAAGTCTTGATTTGTTATTGAAAATGTTTGTTGTTAACACTTATTTGTATGACATGTATGTATCTATGTATTAAACATAAGGTTGATAGGAGAATAATACACAATTCTACAGTTTTTTTCCTAACAAATATAACTATATTAGCGATATATGTTAGAAAATTAAATATCCGATGGTAATATAACATTATAGATTGACAATGTATGAATACAGTAACATATATATATATATATTTTTATATTTATATATGTAGACGTCGACATATATAAAATATCACTAAAGCAATATGTGAAATTTTTGTAACAATATAATACAGGTAACAATAATTATTCATAATTAAATAGTTTGTCATAATGTAGAAGTTTAGTTTTACATTTTTATGTGTATGCACCATTTTTTAATTAGATTATTAAATTCACATAAAAATTGAAAAGAATTTGAGAATAATTTGTGTAAAATTAGAAATTAGTGAAGAAAGATTTTAAAAAAAAGAAATTTATAATGTTTGATTTGTTTTTTCAAACTTTTATTTTGAATTTTTCAATTTTCAATTTTCAAATTTTATTTATTTTTTATTTTTTTATTTTTTGTCTTTGACACTTTTTTTAATAACCATTTTATTTTCTTTTTAGATTCACTTAATTTAATACTTGTTTTTTATTTTTTTATTTTTTTAAATTTTGATTCACTTAATTTGAATATACTTAGAAAATAATTTGTTAAGTATTATTTTTGGAAAAAAATTATTAATATTAAATAATAATAATAATAAATAAATAAATAAATCAGCACATGCTTAAATTTATAATTTTTTTATCAATATTTTACTTTTTAAATCTATTTAGATTATTAGATATTAGATTTTCATGTAAAAGTATAATTTAAATATAAATATAAATAAATTTTAGTATCTTTAATCACCAAAACTGTGAAAATATGAAAAATAAAAAACTGAAAAATAGATTCAAAAAATAAAACTAACGATAGTGGTTCTTGTTTAAAATTCTGATATCATACATTGGTTATTAAAGTGTCATGTAAAATGTTACAGTTCATAAAATATAATTTAAACAAAAAGAAAGTGTATGGAGATAACCTGCGAATTTTTAAGATGCAGCACAAATATCTGTTTTAAAAACACATGCACTTTCCTCTGTCTAGATTCGAACAAATGCATACAACTTTAAGATTCAACCAAAATTATTCACAGTGATTTGACTTATAATAGACAATTGTAATATTATGTATATTCAGTATAGAAGCAAACACAAAAAATAAGAAAGAGTAATTATTTTTTATTTTTCAATCACCATTAATGTAAAAACAGGGAGACAACACCTTTTTTTTTTTTTTTTTTTTTTTTTTTTTTTTTTTCTTTTTGATAAGAAGGGAAACGGTTTATTTATATATTTAGGATAAATTACACTGACACCCTCTGAGGTTTATGTTTATTACAATTTTTCCCCTCACCTTTTGAAAATTACATAGGTTTAAAGTTTCATTACAGATTCCCCCCTTAGCAATTTAATTTTTTTTAAATACCAATTTTTCCCTCATTGGGTAAATTACATTGACACCCCTCACATTTTAGAAATTACAATCCCCACCCTAAGGTTTAAAGTAGCATTACCAATTGTCCCTTCGGTTAGTATTAGTTGGAAAAAAATTCATTGAAAAAAAAATTATTTGGAAAAAAATTATTTGAAAAAAATTAATTGAAAAAAAAATTATTTGAAAAAAATTTTTGTTAGTAAAATTTAAATTTTTGTTTAAAAATCAACGTAAACTCATTTTTTGAATTTACTTTTTTTTTCCTCAAATTTGCAAACTGAGACAACCATTTATAAACAAAAAAAATTATCAAATAAGTTTTTATGACAGTTTTTAAAATTTTTGTAAATATAAATTGAAAACTGAAAACGAAATGGTTACCAAATAGGCCTTAGATGGTAAAAATATCGTAAAATTAAAAAATAATTAAATAAGTTACCAATGTAAGAAATGATTTATCAAAAGATTCTTAGGCTATGTATGGTTTGATTTTTAGAATTTTTTTTTAAAATTAAAAATTAATTTGGTTAAGAAATAAAAAATAAAAAATAATTATCGTTTAAGGGAAAAAAATAATTATCATTTTAACTTTTGGATAGGTTACATACATACGTATTGCTGTTTCAATTTAATTTGTAAAAAATTATTTCTAACCACTCAAAAGATAAAAATTATATAAAAATGATAATTATTTTTTATTTTTTATTTCTTAACCAGATTAATTTTTTAATTTTTAAATTTTTTTTCTAAAAATCAAATCATACATAGCCTAAGAATTTTTTGATAAGTCATTTCTTACGTTGATAACTTATTTAATTATTTATTAATTTTACGACATTTTTACCATCTGAAGCTTGTTTGGTAACCATTTCGTTTTCAGTTTTCAATTTATATTTACAAAAATTTTAAAAACTGTCATAAAAACTTGTTTGATAATTTTTTTAGTTTATAAATGGTTGTCTCTGTTTGTAAATTTGAGGAAAAAACGTAAATTCAAAAAATGAGTTTATGTTGGTTTTTAAAGAGAAATTTAAAAATTTTACTAACAAAATTTTCTTTCAATTTATTTTTTTTTCAAATAATTTTTTTTTCAATGAATTTTTTTTCCAACTAATACTAACCGAGGGGGCAATTGGTATTGTAATTTTTAAAATGTGAGGGGTGTCAATGTGATTTACCCAATGAGGGTAAAATTGGTATTTAAAAAAATTAAATTGCTGAGGGGGGAATCTGTAACGAAACGTTAAATCTCAGAGGGGGACATGTAATTTTCAAAAGGTGAGAGGAAAACTGTAATAAATATAAACCTCAGGGGGTATCAATGTAATTTACCCTTATATTTATATATGATTCTCAGAAATAGGTATATCGTTTTTGAGTGTTCAACTCTAAAAATAAAGAGATATATAGTTGGTTTATATAGGGCTCTTCATAAAAAACATGACAGGTTCTTCACACTTTTATAATATAATACTAATAATAACAGCAGCAGATGGAGGAATTTTGAAATTCAAATCTTTATCCATAAGTCATGAAATTAATTTTCATTTTAATTAATCAAATAAATTGAAAATGAAGGAAAACAGAAAACATAAAAGACAATTAAAGAAAGTTGAAAACATGAAAGACAATCAAAAAAAGTTATCACATAGGAAAGAGAGAATTTTAAAATTATGATAATTTAATAATGAATATTTGGAAGCTTTTGACAAAATAACTACATTTGATTATATACATATAGTATAGATAGATATATTATAGATTAACAAATATATATTATTTATTATATATCTTTTAGGCATTAACTATAATAATATTTTTTACAATCCATGCTTAAAAAACAAAAATAATTTAACTAAATATGTATGCATAGTAATATATATATATTCTGAAAACGCTCAAGTGCTCAATATATTTTTACAAAAGATGTTTGATGGTGTTTGGGAAGATGAATTTTTGATTTTTTTTAGTTTTTTTTCACTAAAAGACAAATTGGTTATAAAACCAAAAAAAAAAAAAAATCCAAACAAAATATCACATCAAACACTATAATCATTTCACTTTTTCTCTCACAAATATCACATCTAACGACAAAAAACCTAACTATCTTCCCAAACACAAAAAAAAAAAAATTTCAATAATATCCTACAACTAAAAAAACCTACAAAAAACCCACTTCCCAAACACCCACTTAATATAAACTATTGCATAATAATAATTGTCAAACCCCACCAAAATCACAATAAACTTGAATCAAAATACCAACACATAAAATTACAAAATATTTATTTATTTATTTATTTTGGTGATTGACCAGCAAATGTGCAGATAATCAAAGTGGAAATAGGGCAGTTCTTGCTCCTTAGGTATTCATAGAGCATTTCCAGCAAGATTAACCCAAATAGCTATTCAAAATCTCATTTTTCTATTTTACCTAATTAATTTTTCAAAATACACTAGAAAAAAGAAAAAAAGAAAAAAACTCTCTATTTTAGCTATCTTTTAGTAAAATATTATTTCTACCATTTTTTTTTTCTTTTTTCAAATACCAGAATATTTTTCTAACAATCATTTTTCAACAGCCATACTTTTCCAATGGCCATATTCAGATAGTTCTTGCTCCTAATATATGGATGTAGTCATCAGAAATATTTATTTGTTTGTAGAATCTACCAAGTGACACTAAATTACTTGCAAAATCAAAACCCTAACATCAATCCAAAAAAAACCAAACAAAAAAAAAGGAAAAAGAAAAAACCAACCTAACATCACCCAAATGTTGAGATTGAAAATGATTTTTTTTTTTATTATAAATAAAAAGCTAGTGCACAATCCCCCACTTTCCCTCGCATGAAAATATAGCAAAATGTCAATTTGAACCGCTAAGAGAGGATTAAGACTAGCTATTATAGTGTGGTGGGTGAAATAATTAGCCTTTTGTAGATGCTCTTGAATTTTCTTCTATATGACAGTAAAAGTTATTACTAGTTCAAAAGACAATCGATATAGTGTATTCAATAGTCTTTTGCATCAACTTTTTCTAAAGGGAGGATTTTCCTTATTCCAGCCACCTCTCTATCACTCAATGGGTCAATTCGACCTGATCACATTATGTATGTACTAATTTTAGATTCTTGATTTACAAAAAAAAAAAACTGTTAAAACCTTAATCATATTTTTTTCGAATAAAAAATTATCATCTAGAAAGTACGAGGAAAGAATTATGGAATCAGAAAAACGTAACTCAAAAAATAGCCAGAAAATAAAATATACAATGTAAATTAAAATTTAGGCCTCGTTTGGCAAGTGACTTTTTTAGCTAAAAAGTCAAAAAATTATTAAAAAAACTAAAAAGCCAACAACTCATACAAAAAAATCAAAAATTCCCTTTTCTCTTTACTTTTTGCACATCTTTTCGTAGAAAGTTAAAAAATTATCCCAAACATATTAATTTTTTTTACCTCATATTTTAATCAAAAAATTACTAAAACAACCTGTTCCAAACGAGACCTTAGTACACTTCATTTTCTGGCCACTAGATGGACTACTTTTTATAGCATTGTTGACAATATAAAGGTGCACGATCACGACGTCTACAGACAGATAGCCCCAACTTTCATGCTTCCTTTAATAATAGTAACAAAAATACTTACATCGCATGCGATCCTTCAAAGGCGCAACAGGACAGCAACACAGCCAAAATATTCACCCAACACACAAACAGATAAATGATACATACAGGTGATTAGTTTGATCTGAGACTCATATGATCCCTCTGCAATTCCACAGTATTCCAACCACTGCCCACCATGTCAATTCGCAATGCAAGCTCTGAGTCTGAATCAACTGAGAGTAAGGACCGCAGAGTCCCTATCCTTAGATTCATCTAGATAGGGAGAGTATTATGTTAGCATCTATATGAGAGTCCTATTGAGTTTGGTTGGCTGGGAAGGACACTAATGCTGTATTTAGTTGGAGAATTTAGGAAGGGATTTGAAAATAGAAAAGGAAAATATAAATGAAATGTCAATAAAATATATCTAGTTTCACACACTTTTTCTCTTTCTCTATCCCAATTCCTTCTCAAATCTTCCAACCAAACATAAGTAACCAAATGCATGCCAACCCAAACACAAAGGTATATGATCATTTCGTATATACACATATATATATATATATATATAGATATGCATATGCGTGAGTAAATTATTTGTCCGTGGAATCTTGTGAGGAATCTGATATCATCCTCTGAATCATTGCACTCGTCTCTGCCTCAGACATTCGGTTGTCTTCTTTGCTCTGAGATTGCGAGTAGGACTCAAAGAATTCCTTGTTCTCTTTCTCCAATTCTTTCCATACTGCGTGAAAGATTCAAGTTAAGGCCGTATATATTGCTATCATGATGCTACTATCTAATCGACTAGAAATACATAACTGAAATAGTTACTTTGCGTGTTAGTAGTCTATGCAAACTAGTGATATGGGTACAAAAGAAATTTCGACACAAGGGTTGTTGTTTAGTTTTAGAACTGAAAAGAGTTGGGCTATCTAGGTTAGTTTGAGCTTGATTTACTGTCCTCAAAAGCATAGGGGTGTTGAGTTTTCAGTTTGTGCAGCATCTCTTGCAAACATTTTTTTTTCTTGGTTTATCTGCGAAAGTCATTTGTCAGTTGTTAGATTAGCTCGTAGGGAAAGTTGAACCGCCAACCTCTCACTTGCTAACATAGGTAGTTCTTTAATTTTCTTTGTTGAGTTTACTTCCAATACAAGATTTTCCTTTTTGCTTTCTTTTCTGGTAGGGTTTCCAAACAAAGTCTGTGTTCGTGCATGTGCATGAGTGAGGATTATAGGTGATTGGAAACTAACCGGTGGAAGTGATGACTGGTTCGATCTTTGCGTGCTTAGAGAGGGCTTCCATGCACTCCTCTTTAGTCATGTTGAAGATCAGACACTTCTCTATCAGATGCTGCACCTGTATCAAGTTGTCGTAGAGCATCAAGAACCCATAAAAAACATAACTTCACAACAAAACTAAAGCAACAAAAACTTCAAACCAAACAACAACAACAAAGCCAGTATCAGCAAACAATAAGCAGCATAAATAATTTAACATCAAACACATACATTCAAACATCAAAACTCTATTTCAATTACCATGTGTATATATGAAGCAGAGTCCCCCATGATACTATCTCCGATCTTCACTGACAAATCTATACATTCAAGACAAGTAGGGAAAGATCATAGCATGAGAAAAAAATATATATAGAGGAAGAGTTGGTGTAATATGATGGTGGATCATGACCTAGAGAGGTGCAAGAGAATAACATAATAACAATAAATAAATAAAACAATGGTGGGGTGGGCCCAAGAGTCCCACGTGGGAGATAGATGATAATTGGTGGAGAAGGGATTAGAGGAGATTTTGTAAATGACCATTTGTTGGTCTCCTAGGGTTGCCATTAGGCAGCCCCCCTCCACGTGAAGAAGGGGTCCCCCCCATTTAGACATCCTCCGAAATGGACAAACCTACAACACCCAAATGGTATCCTCTAACAGTACCCAAGATTATCTTCTTCATCTGTCGTCCTCCAATCACAGCACGCCATTTGGCATTAAGGTCGAATGTTCAAGTCATTATAGGAATTAACATGGGTACATCTGTATTTCCATGACACACAAAATTGCCAGCAAAATTAGATACAGTGATCAGCGCAACAGGAACCAAATATCTTCCAAAGATGCCATGTGCTCTCAATTTCTTGCGGTTCCTTTCTGTGAACTACGCCACTGCAACTTTCGAACTTGCAATCAGCTCAATGCCTTGTCTTCCTTTACATGTTGCTTTCATCTCTCTCTCTCTCACTCTCTTTGTGGAAATGTACAACTGCTACTTTTGGCCGACTCCTCTCTGGTTCAGTCAAGCGAGCCAGCTATACACGTCTTGCAAGTATCTATTGTCTCATTGACCACTTTCATTGCATACGCCAATTATATTAGCTCGAAACACATTGCAGATTGACAAACAAAGGGGAATCATTTAACCATTTGTGCTGATTTTTGGGCTACACCCCCCTTCCTTTATTCCCGGCAGATGTGCCAAGTTTACCATCATTACAATATTGAAACTATAGCTAACTGCAAATTCATAATCCAGAGCTGGCTTTTTTACAATTATATAAGATCTTTAGAGGGAGCAATACAATTATTGTTAAAACACGCCTATCCTTCAAAAGATGTTGATTTCTGTCTTGTTCCTAGAATTCTTGACGGGTTTGTCTCACTTTCTTTTGCTGATCAATCTAGCATTATTGACATATTCTCTTTTGAAAATAATTGAGCCAATCAGTTTCTTGTGGCACAATATAACAACTAGTAATAGACTATATGCATCCAAAAAAAAATGAAAATGATTTAATATCTTAGATACTATTCAAGTTTCTCCTTTCAACTTTCAAGTCATACATAATGGAGGATTGAATAAAACCAAACCGCCCCCCACGCAGCCGTACAATCAATTACAAATCATAGGGTTCTAAGCCTCATTAGAAACCATTAAAAAAAACAAAAAGTTGTTGCAAAATAACAAATAAGAGAAGAACATGGTAAATTGACATGTGTGGTCCTTAATAAGAAGAGTCCAGCACCTCAGTGTTTCATATAATTGTTATGTAGTACGGTTATTCCTTCTATATATGTTTATTATTGAACTCTGAGTGACAAACAAAGTTTTAAAAGGTTGTATTGAGGCTATGCTTGAGGCGAGGCTAAGGCAACACGCATCGAGATTGAGATTTTAGGTAACACTCCCCAAAGACTTGAACATCATAGTCTGAGGTGTGCACGTTGTATGCCTTTTGTGCATAAGCATATGAGGAGTATCTATATGGAGAGCTTGTTTTGGGCTATTGTTAAACTGTAATCTAACACATGGTTTAAACATAAAAAAAAAAGAACATCTTTTGTAACTATATTCCATGGTAAAAATCGAGCAAATGACCAACCAATTAAAAACACAAAGTCAAGGATCAAGTGAGAAGCTCAATAATTTAAGCTAAGAATGTTGTTTTCACTTTCGATGAGAGCAAGCTTTTCTCTCTACAGTAAAATTTCTGATGCCTTCAAGATAAAAGTATTACACCTTTTTATTTAAGTTATTAATATTTTTTTACTATTTTAAAATATTTCATTTACATATTAAATATAAAAATTCAAATTTTGAAATGCTTACACCACAACGCCTGGAGGTTTATGCCTCGTCTTAAGAGGGGTAAACACTTTGTGTTATGCATTTACCTTTAAAAACTTTGGTGACAAGCAGCAGTACACGTACCTGGTGCTGATAGCAGTACATGTATGTAATTTTCAGCTGCAGTCCATCAAGGACCTTCTAGGAGATGAAAACAATTGAAAATGTATGGATTCAAAGCATGCGCATGTACCTCGTGCTGCATCAGAATGTAGTACCAAGTAACAGTTTCCCAACTGTAGTTGCATAGTATTAATCCTCCAGCTTCAACACACATTGATTTACATGTTTTAAACAAATTGATATCATAGACATTTAAACTCTGATGGAATGACCCATCAAAAAAAAAAAAAAAACTCTGATGGAATGCCACATATTGAATAATTGAAGTGCTCAAGTACAACATTATTGTTGATTAAAATATTACAGGGTACCACGAATCATATTATTAGCATCATATCTATAATTTTTCATAGTCAAATTATAGCAATTGATAATGACCTGGTACGACCATTGGTTGCAATGAGGATATTTTGCTGCTCGGAAAATAAATTATACCCTTTTTGGCATGTAGTAAGTTGGAAGGAAAAAGAGAACAAGAAAACTAAGAAATAGTTTCAAAATCTGATAAAACTCATCCCAAACCCAGATGAAAACGACAGGGGAAAATAGAAATTTACAGCCAGTAAAAAGGACCAACTAAATGTTCAGGCTCAATTTAATATAGGACCTGAATAAAGAAAAAATAATTGAAATGTTAGCATGCAATTCAACGTCATCTTAGTCCTCAAGCACCAAAGGAAAATCTAGTAAGAAGCAAGTCTCACGGCTTGGTTGACTTAACGAAATATATCTTGAAAAAATATTCATTCGGTAACACTTTGTTTTTAGAAAAAAATTAGTTACATTTTTTAGACAAGTGACAAAATGAGATAATTTACATTGTATTTGGTTAGAGAATTTGAGAAGATATTATAAATTAAAAAGAAAAAAATATATAAAATTAAATAAAATATAAATATATTTTGTTTATATTTTACTTTTTTTTTTGTTTTTGCCCTTTTCATTTCAAAGTCCATTTCAAATCTCCAAACTAATAAATACCGCAAATCTCCAAACTAAACCGCAATAGTTGACTTAAAAGACGTATTGAGAAGTACTTTCCACCAATTCTGTTGAATTCTGTCATAAGCACATGCATAATTAAATCTATTAATATACGAGTAAGGAGTCTCTAGCGTTTTTTTTTTTAAATTTCTTAGAGTGGTGCATTGTGTGGTTGAGATTTAATGACAAGTCACATCAATTTTTTAGTATTAAATCTCAACCACACAATACACTAAAACTTTAAAAAAAAAATACTCTAAAAAATCTTGGTGTTAATATGCAGGGCTACTTTTGTCTCTCTATTTCCATATTTGTCAATGAAACGAATTTTATAGCAACAGTCTGAGCAACAAGGACATAAAAATCACCACTGTAAAATAAACTATGAAGTCGCTTCTCTAGAATTACACCCCATTATTCCGAATTTACTTAATCAGATGGGAAAAGTTTAAAATTTTCGTCTTTTTTTATCATCGGCAAGAACATATTGTAGCCCACCCTACCCTTGTGTCCCCGTCTCAGCTATAAACGTGCCGGGTTGTTTTAGAAAGATAGTTAAAAATTAATTTTTTAATTTTTTTTAATATTTTTTTTTTAAGAAACATATAAAAAACGTGAAAGATGATGTAACTTAAAATGAGGTAAAAACTAAAAGATACCTTTTAACCATTTTCTGAAAATAGCTTAATATTTAGCATCGGTCACTAAAATACAAATCAGAGAACAAAAAATAGAAAGTGTTTCACATGTCCGCTGTCACTACATTACATTATTATAGGCATCTTCTTTCCTGTTCCGTTTGTCACATCACACATGAGAAAAATAAAACAATGTAATGCAGAAAAAGAAAAACATGAAAATCCTTGATCAATGACTAAAGTTGAGCTCTTGAACAGAGCATATGTCTAAGTTATGCATTAAGGCTAGTGGTTTATTGTCAAGTTAAAATATTTGTTTTCCTTGTTAGACTGACTTTAAGTAATCAAATAATTTTCTGATGAACGACAGAATTCTGAGTTCAATGTTTCTCACGCCCCAAAAAAATAAATGGATAAATTTTCAATAGGTCCTATTTTTTAGGACTTATTACTTATCGTATGTGCTTCAATCATGGTATGAAACTCCTCCTAGACCACTGGCAAGTTAAAATGCACCAATGTCTACCAGTGAAACCATACATATTGGTGGGTCTGGACTGACAATAGGGAATGGCATGTGAGTGTTTTCAAATTTTATGTTTGAACCCATGTCTGACACACGGGTGTTTACCAATCATTTGTTCGAATTTACACTAGGAGGGGGAGGGGGGTGGGTGGAAGGAATTTCTACGGTTGGAAGAGAAACTACACATGTTCCTCCTCCTATAGTTCCCTT
>JAPPVO010000517.1:0-31425 GCA_030407325.1 Camellia japonica | reverse complement strand
TCCTTCTCTCAATGCCTTGACCTGTGCAAACGAAAATCAACCAAATCAACAACCAACCCAACAAAATCGGGAAGGAAGAGCTTCAGAGAGAGAGAGAAAGACAGTGGTGCTCACCTTTGTAGACGATGGAGCCTAATCAGGATAAAGCTCCCGAACATCTGAACGATAAATCAAATACCACATCAATGTATGTACAGGTCTCATATAAATAAAGAGAGAGAGAGAGAGAGAGAGACCATTTTACTAAGAATCTGCAATGGAGCTTGAAATCACTCAAAGCGATATTAGGGTTTAAAGAGAGTTTAAAGAGAGAGAGAGTGTGAGTCGATCAGTTTCCAGAGGATTCATAATAAGGGTTTGAAAAGAGAGAAAGGGGGGGAGGGTTTAGACATTTGAAGGCGTTTTAAACGCCTTCTATTATTGAAACAGGGTCGTTTTAATTCTAAAAATACGCGACATTTATAAAAACATCGTTAAATATCACAAAAGTGACATTTTAAAAAGCGTCGTTAAATAAACGTCGTTAAAACCATTATTTCCTGTAGTGAGGGGAAACATTATATAATGATTTCTACAAATTTCTAAATTTTTGTACAGTTTAGTAAATTGTCGTGTGGACTAGCACAAAATATTACTTTGTATAACTGCAATGTGTTTTGAGTGTCAAAATACTTTTGTAACTTTTTCCATTATTTGGATGGCAAAACCCAAATAATCTATGGGGGTAGCGAATGTACAGCTGCTATGAGTTTGCCACTCATGATCCCATAATGACCTATCTTGGCCCGATTGATGTTAATTTGACCAAAACCAAGATAATTTGTTAGCGAGTCTCGACCACACTAACTAGCACACAAAGTATAAGATTCACTCTTGGCACTCACTGCTGAGCTCTCTTAGATTTCCTCTTGAATGATCCTTACAAATAAGGCCTCTCCCCTTATATAGCCATCCATCTCCTCAATGGATGGCTAGGATCTTTTTGATCCAAGAGCTACAAAGTCTTCTCTAGAACCTTTCATAGAAATATCTAGGACAACTACCTTTTACTACATTTTAGAATTCTTAGTGTAGTACATGGTAGGCTTCTCCACAACATTCTAGGATGTTCCAAACTCACCCAGGCTCCTCTGGATCCTTCAAGGTTCTTTCACCACGTTTCGGAATTTTCTAGGCCACACCAAACCCTTCTACCACGTTCTAGAGCCTTCTAGCATACTCTAGCACATTCTCGAAACCTTATAGCGCCTACCATAAACCTCAAACGTTGCTTCATGTGTCGCATAAATTCTCAGAATGTAACACTCTCCCCTCATCCGATCTTGTGACACCCTCATGTAGAAGCATACTGAGTCACCATGTCTCAGTATGATCTCTGTCCTCCATTGCTGCTAATGTTTTCCACCTTGTCGTTGCTCTTGTCATGCTGCTCACTGTGCTGCATTGCTGCAATCGACTTCTCCTTGTCTTTGAGTAGCTAACTCATTGCCACCAAAGGGACCTCACATGGTCGATCACCTGCAAACAACATGGTTGCTGCGTGCCGGACTGACATCACATTGTTCTTCCTCATGAAATCCATCCCTTGAATCATGGGATGGTCATCTATCTTCATGACCGAGAACTCCACTTATCCAAACCAACTCCCAATGGTCAGGACTATAGTTCTAAATATCGGCCGGTACGTACCGTACCGGCTGATTCGAACCGGAAAAATGAACTGCCGATTCAGATATGGACCGATATACCGGTGAGAATGAAATTCGCAGCCGTAGCGTCCGATTCCTGGTACATATCGGCCTAAATCCGATACATGGAGCAATACAGTTCCGATACAGATTTGCCATCGTCGGTACAGATGAAATTGGAGCAGAGAATAACCACCTATCCAAAGCTAGACCAAACAGAGCACAACAAGATTGAAGCCATGGAGTTGTAATTTGTACCTCTCTTGTCAACACGCATCAATATTTCTTTAATATTCCTGAGTTGCTGTTGGTTTCTCTTCTTCTATTTGGATTCTATGCAAGCTTCTTCTATGCTCTGTTTTGTTTCTTCTATGCTTCTTCTATGCACGCTTCTTCTATGCTCTTTTTTTTTTTTTTTTTTTCCTAATGTTTGTGGTTATATTTATATTATGGTATGAGAGAATGAAATGGATAAGAAGAGAGAGGTACTCTCAAGTATATGAAGGTGCTTGTGTTTATGGTGGATTTGTTGTGCATTTTGGAAGTATTTCATTGTTGAAAATAAGTAAAAAAATATTTTCACGTCAATTTTTTTATTAAAAGTTTAACATATCATTTAGTTGAAAATGAGTCAAAAGTACTCCTACATATCAAAATTTTGATTAAAATGTGATAAATTAATGCTAAAGAAGTCAAAAAAATGCATAAAATTAAGTTTTAGAGGGATTGCTAATAAGTTTTAAAATTTCACGGCCGTGACACCCGATTCTTGATACGTACTGGTCGATATTACCTATACCGATACCCCGCGATCGATACCGTTACATTACCTAATACCGCGATTTAGAACTATGGTTTAGGACAGTACTCTTCACTACACCTTGGATTCGCTTGGTCTCCGTGTGTATATATATATATATATATATATATGTATGCATATGTATTTTCCGAAATGAAAAGTTGAAGTTTCCTTGAAAATCAAAGTTTTGTAATATCTTATCTGCAAATATAATTGTGGCCTATATCCATACCTATTTTTGTTATATAGTTAAAATAATAATAATAATGGATGATTTGGTTTTTAGAAACTTATTTTATTTTATTTTTTTAAAAAAAATTAAAAATTAATTTTGTGAAAGAAATAAAAAAAATTAAAAATACTTATCATATTTATATAATTTTATTTTTGAGAAGTTAGAAATAATTTTTAAAAATTTTAAAATATCTTTTTGATATTTATTTTTATCAAATTAGTTTCTTTTTCTTCAAAAAAAAAAAAAAAAGACAAAAATGCTGAATAATTTCTTAGATATTTTTGGGTCATTTACTTGTAATCAAGTAGGATGAATCCACATAAATCGGTGTAAATAACCAGGTAAAGAGACCCATGCATGTGATTCGCAGCACATTGATTGGCCTTGTTTGTTTGTTATAGTTTTAATAAATTGATTATAATTTATTTTAATTTAGAAGTATATACTAAACTTTTGATGCAATTTTTTTTCTAATAACTTAAATAAAGTGAGAAAAAACTGATTATCTACAAATTCTGAAAACTATGTTTTTTATTTTTATTTTTTAAATATCAATTTTTAATTTATAATAAATTATACCGAAAAAGTCCATTGAAAGAGGAGTCACTAACCTCGGATCCCGTAAAAAAATGCCATGGGTTGAGCATCTAAGCACTTTCGTAACCAGAGAACTTGTTGCCCAAACAACTTGACGAAAAAAAAAGGTGACCTCTCTTCTTTTGCTTTCGAAAACAACAAAAACAAAAGCAATAAAAACATAAACAAGAAAAAGTGAGTTTCTCACTGGTTTCTTGCAGTTCTTGGATTTGTATCAAACCTTTAACCCTAAGACAAGTCGACATTACGTAATTGATGAACCGTGTGTCTTGTTTTTGAAGGCTAGAGTTGTGGGCTCACTACTGATCCACATGAATTTATTGTAAAAAATAATATGTAATTTGCAGTGGCGGAGGCAGAAAATTAATTTAGAGGGGCACTTACTAATTATAATAATTTTTACAAAAATATTTCATGTAAATTTTTTACGATTGATTTTAGGAAACATCAAGAAAAAAAATATTATTTGTAATTAGTGTATCATAGATAATACAAAAAAAAAATATGGATATAAGCCTTAAAATAAATTATATAATGATAAATTATTTTTTGATACAAAATTTGATTAAAAATTCAATATAATGGTAATACCACGTCATCACTGGTATGTAACATCACCCACTAATGATAAATAAACGCATAAATAGTGAACCTCACATGTCAAATGTAACTAACAATTTAATAAATTTTATATCTTTATAGTGAGATTACTTATACTTGCATATTACTAATAGTGACATCGTCGTTACATTCAAAAAATTTCATAACTAATATGATTTATTTATAATAATCTCTTCATTTTCAATCAAAACAACCATTATTGTTTTCATAATTTTTAAAATGTTATTGACATTTCACTCTAATAATATTTTTGTAATTTTTTATTTAATTTTTATTTTTATGTTTACAAAAAAAAAAATCTCAAAATCCAAGGGGGGACGTGACCCCTGCTCACATGCTCCCTCCACCCCTGGTAATTTGTATTTAATTCTTCTGTGATGATACCCTACATTCCCACATTTACTTCCCTTGGGTAAGTGCTAAATGTGCGGAATTAGAAATAAAATATATACTGTGTTTTAGATTTATTTTAAATATAAATATTTCAGCCACATAATATATGTTAAGATAAATTGCACTCGCCTCCTTTAAGACTTGAAAAAAGTATAGTTAGTCTCATATTTTTGATATAATTACAATAGATTCTCTCGAGATTTTAATTTATATAATATTTAAATTTTTTTATCGTAATTCGTGAGATGTATAGATGAAAGAATAATATTATCATCTCTTTTATACTAAAATATATTTTTATTTTTATTTATTTCAATTTAGAAAATGTTTGAAGCCCACAAAAAATTCTCACAATTTGACCCACAATGATGTGGTATAATAGATGTTAACTTTTGATTTATTACACACTCAATGATATAAGACCAAATTCTCTTGCCACATCATTGTGGATGGATTTGTAGGTTTAAAAGTGTGGGTCTCTAGCATTTATCTTTCAATTTCTATAATCATTTGCATTAGTTTTAATCGTTTTAACCTTACTAAAAGAGAAATTAATGTAATTATGTAAAACTTTTAGGGCTAACCGTGATTTTTTTCAAACCCCATGGGAGGTCAGTGTAATTTACCCTACAATTTATTTGCACCAAGTATTATTCACACTATGCACTTTTAACCGAGTATTTTTTAAGTGAACTACCAAGAACTAACTACCAACGCGGTATGCAACGGGTATAAATATAGGCTCCAAGGGAATGACAATTGCCTACACCACTATCAATAATAGTATTTTTTTTTTCTTTCGATACAAAAATCTCCATTTTTTGTGTTATCAAAGCATGATTTCAATATTTCAATCCAGATTGACTGGTTTAGACTCTGTACTCAATTTACACACCACTTGCCTTAGCAACAAAAACAAACAGAGATGGCATATGGCTTTTGCTACAATCTATTGTTCCAGGGCCTTCTCTGCTTGCTTGGAAGCCAACAAAAAGACAAAGGTATTCCCTATTCTTCCTTCTAACCCAGTCGTTGTCATCGATGTTTTTGAACCTCCACACCCCTGTTTCAGCAACATTGATAAGTCAAGCCTCACCCAACTTGTCAACAAGAAAAATCTAACCCAGCTTGTTGAAAAATATGATGGAGTTGAAGGTTTAGCTTCTGCCCTCAAAACCAATTTGGCGCATGGAATAAATGGAGGCAATGAAGAAGATATTTTGCACAGGCACGAAGCTTTTGGCATTAACACATATCAAAGGCCTCCCACGAAAGGTTTCTATCGTTTCGTGTGGGAGGCTTTGAAAGATCCTACTATTATAGTCCTTTTAGTATGTGCAGCACTTTCACTTGGATTTGGCATAAAAGAAAATGGGCTGAAAGAAGGGTGGTATGATGGAGGAAGCATATTTGTTGCTGTCTTTCTAGTCATAGCAGTCTCAGCAGGAAGTAATTTCAAGCAGAATAGGCAATTTCTCAAATTATCTAAAGTTAGCAACAATATCCTAATTGATGTTGTGAGAAATGGCAGGCGGCAACAAGTTTCGATTTTTGAAATTGTTGTTGGAGATGTTGTTTGCTTGAAGATTGGAGACCAGGTTCCAGCTGATGGGTTGTTCATAGATGGTCACTCGCTACAAGTTGATGAATCAAGCATGACAGGCGAAAGTGAAAATGTAGAGGTAAATTTCACTCAAAATCCATTCTTGTTTTCCGGTACCAAGGTGGCTGATGGGTTTGGCCGAATGCTTGTCACATCGGTTGGCATGAACACAACATGGGGTGAGATGATGAGCACAATCAGCAGCGACACCAGTGAGCAGACGCCTTTACAAGCCCGTCTCAACAAGCTAACCTCGGCCATAGGTAAGGTTGGTTTGGTTGTTGCTTTCCTAGTTCTTGTAGTGTTGTTGGTTCGCTACTTCACAGGGAATACAAAGGATACAAATGGAAATACAGAGTTCAACGGAAGCAAGACAGAAGTTGATGATATTATCAATTCTGTTGTGGGGATTGTAGCTGCTGCAGTAACTATTGTTGTTGTTGCGATTCCTGAAGGCTTGCCATTGGCTGTCACACTTACTTTGGCTTATTCGATGAAGAGAATGATGGCTGATCAGGCAATGGTACGAAAGCTCTCTGCTTGTGAAACAATGGGTTCTGCCACCGTCATATGTACTGACAAAACCGGGACCCTCACACTCAACCAGATGAAGGTGACAAAGTTCTGGCTCGGCCAAGAATCTATGGAGGAAAGAGGTTCGACTTCAATTTCAGACAATGTTCTTGAATTGCTCCACCAAGGTGTCAGTTTCAATACCACAGGTTCTGTTTACAAGTCCACTTCAGGATCTGAGTTTGAGTTCTCTGGCAGCCCCACCGAAAAGGCAATTCTTTCTTGGGCTGTCTTGGAACTAAACATGGATATGGAGAAACTGAAGCAGAGTTGTACAATTCTCCATGTTGAAGCCTTCAATTCAACAAAGAAAAGAAGTGGCGTTTCAATAAGGAAGAAGGATGACAATACGATCAACGTCCATTGGAAAGGGGCTGCAGAGATGGTACTCGCAATGTGTTCCCATTACTATGATTTCTCTGGGAAAATTAAGGTCTTGGATGATGTTGAAAGGATGAAATTTGATCAAATGATTCAAGGTATGGCGGCAAGCAGCCTTCGATGCATCGCTTTTGCTCATAAACAAGTTCAAGAAGAAGAGAATGAAGGTGAAAAAGTGAACAAAATTTTGAAGGACAACAACTTGACCCTTTTGGGATTGGTAGGTATAAAGGATCCATGTCGACCTGATGTGAAGAAAGCTGTGGAAGCTTGTCAATATGCTGGAGTGAACATCAAAATGATCACTGGCGACAATGTTTTCACTGCTAGAGCTATAGCCACTGAATGCGGGATACTTGAGCCTAATCAATACATAAATAGTGGAGCAGTGGTAGAAGGTGAGGAATTTCGCAATTACACGCCAGAGGAGCGATTGGAGAAAGTTGATAAAATCTGTGTGATGGCAAGATCTTCCCCATTCGATAAACTTCTTATGGTGCAATGCCTGAAACAGAAAGGCCATGTTGTGGCAGTTACTGGTGATGGCACAAATGATGCACCAGCATTGAGGGAAGCTGATATTGGTCTTTCTATGGGAATTCAAGGGACTGAGGTGGCTAAAGAGAGCTCAGACATTGTCATTTTGGACGATAACTTTGGTTCTGTAGTCACGGTCTTGAAGTGGGGAAGATGTGTTTACAACAACATCCAAAAATTCATCCAATTCCAGCTCACTGTGAACGTTGCTGCCCTTGTCATCAACTTTGTTGCAGCAGTTTCATCTGGTCAAGTCCCACTTACAGCGGTCCAGTTATTGTGGGTAAACTTGATCATGGACACGTTGGGTGCATTAGCTCTAGCCACAGAGAAGCCCTCCAAGGAGCTCATGGAAAAACCACCTGTAGGTCGGACTAAGCCACTCATCACCAACATTATGTGGAGGAACTTGCTAGCTCAAGCATTCTACCAGGTAGCCGTGCTATTGACCTTACAATTCAGAGGCAAATCAATCTTTGGGGCGAATACAAATGTCAACGACACACTGATCTTCAATACTTTCGTGCTTTGCCAAGTTTTCAATGAATTCAATGCAAGGAAGCTCGAGAAGAAGAATGTTTTCAAGGGAATACACAGGAGCAAGTTGTTTTTGGCAATCATTGGGATAACCATTGTTCTTCAAGTGGTTATGGTGGAATTCTTGAAGAAATTTGCGAGCACAGAGAGGTTGAATTGGAGGCAATGGGCAGTATGTATTGGATTTGCTGCAGTATCTTGGCCGATTGGTTGGCTTGCGAAGTGCATACCTGTTCCAGAGAAACCATTTTTCAGCTACCTCAAATGGAGCTATACAAAAAAACTTGTAAATATGAATATTTGATATGTCATTGGTGTTTCTACTGTATTGTAAGTGTTGGTTTAATATGTAAGGAAATAATAAAACTTGGTACTTTTTTCTTAGACATACCAGAAGGTAATCTTTCAAATTATTGTTCTTTATTCATCCTACGTGTTGAGGTGCTTAAGGATACAGAAGATTTGATCAGATGATATTTATGAACCAGAGCTGATTTGAAGCAATCTGGTGCTAAAATCAGTTTGAAAACTGTTTGTACTCTAAATGGCATACTGGTTTGGGGATTAGACCTCTAAAAACAATGTAATAAATAATTGGCTCTTAGCAGAAAATCAGATTCAATAATCTTTTTCTTTTTTTTTTTTTTCTTTTCTTTTCTTGTAATTGGAGGTTGTAGCCGAAGATATGTCATAGGTATAACTAATTTTATCATTATATTTGTTCATACTGTATTGTAAGTAATGGTTTTTTGCATAAGGAATTGTAAAAGCTGTATTTTTTTTTTTTTTTTTTTTTCCTTAGTAAATTTCCTACAAAGTAGTTTATGGAACGGTTTTAGCTTGTTCATTTATCACGGGGACGCTAAACAATTAATAAAACCACAATGCTGAGTCACCCTTTTAGTATTCACTCAAATAAGGAGAGATGCTGCAAAAAATATGGGTGTTGATAGAGAGCTCTAAAAGTAGAGCTCTAAATTGAGCTCTACTTATGTGGCAATGAAAAAAAAAAAGAGAAGGCCAAAACATCACATCAATGGTGGACTCCGTTAATTAGAGCTCCTTTAGAGCTCTTGGTTTAGAGCTGTCAAACATTTTTGTCTTTTTTATCAAGAAGGGAAAACAAGTAGAATTTGAAGAGGCATTAAAGAAAGAGAGATCTTATCTTATAGACTATATTGCACACCATTTGATCTCAAAATTTCACTATGATCTGGTGAAAGAAATCCATTCATCATTTCTGACAAATTTAGTTGAAGATTCTGATACTTATTGAGGAGTTCCCGGCAGCACAATAATTTCAAGGAGGCCAATTGTTGCAATACATGTCTGGAAATGTCACCGAAACTTACATTTAGCATTAATAGACCATTGAATTTGGTAATTTTGATGTTATACCAGAATTAGGGGGGTAAATTTGATCTGGCCCGGGCCGACCCACCTAGGCTCGGGCCGGCCCATGGCGGGCCTCACTAGCTCCCGTCAAAATTTGGGTTGGGTCGGGCCAACTCACGGGTTAAAAAATTAGGCCCAAACTTAGGGAGTATTCGGGCTTTGGGTGGGGCAGACCAGTGGGCTTGGGTCTAGGCTCAGGCTTGGGCAGGCCTAAACAATTTTTTTTTTTTTTTTACCTTTTCTATCAAAATTTTATTATTTTCCATTAAAAAAAGATACTGAACCTTGGGCCGGGTCTTGAGTAGACCTTAAGCGGACCGATGGATCAGGCCGGGCTTCAAAATGATGGCCTAGTGGGCTAGGTTCAAGACCAGGCAAACTTTAAAGTGTTTTTAAATGCAATCAAATAGATGTTTAGAACTAGTATTTGCAAATTCAGAGTGCATCAATTAAGCCCAAAATAAATAAAAAAATAAAAAAGGAAAAGAATTCTTCACCATATTAGTTGGACAAGAAAAGCTGGAACTTGCATTTAGGAAGGAAAGCGAAAAAAAGGGGGCTCATTTGTAAGTTCTAATATGTGACCTTATTATCCAATAAGTCGTATGATAATTAATGACATTTTTCGTCAAACACTATCAAAAAACGTCACTAATTGTTAATTTCAACGAGAATTTAAAAATTTTGTCATAAAAAAAGTCATTAATTATAAGTTTTAATGAGAGTTTAAAAAATCATCACAAAATACATCACTAATTTTTAAAACTTTCAACGATAGTTTTAAGAATTTGTCACAGAAAAACGTCACTAATTGTAAGTTTTAGCGACAATTTATAAAAACCGTGACAAAAAAGCCACTAATTGTCAATTTTTAACAACATATGCAAAAAATGGTTACAAAAAATTATTTTTATTACGATTTTACTAGAACTGATTTTCAACAAGACTTTATGACCTATTGATAGTTCATCCAAAAAAAAAAAAAAATTTCTGTACATAAACCTATATTTTGCAACATAACATTGCTGAGTGATAAAGGTTGATCTCGTTTTCTTATGAAAAAAGGGCAAAAATAGCAGAGGAATATAATTGAAACAGGAAATCAAGGCTTTAATGTATCCTCTGAATCTCTTGGTGCACTACTATTTTTTTATTTGTTTGAACAAAAGGTTGTGTTATGCTCTCAAGACTTGATTTCTTTGACTTTGACTATTGACCAGAACAATATGTACTGTGACAGAATGACATAACCAAAACAGGACTTCGAGGCAAACACGCAAGTATATTAGTCAATAGCAGCAGGTTAAAATTTGAGATCATGTACAGAAAAAATAGATAGAATACAGAAAGCAATTGCAAACATGGTAAACAAACAGAACTTGAATCAAATAACATCAAAGAAAATCCATGTAGTAACACTACTGCAACTATGACTGAAACAAAAATCCACATACACATCCAAACATCTAATATTCGCACACAATTCATGCAGAGTACACATCATCCAAGTAGCAAGGTGAGGCAAGAGTGTATTGCATCTACATGGACAATTTACTTCAATTGAATATAAAGGAAGACACAGAAAATTTATGACCTGTTTAGAGGTAGGATATGGAGACTCCAAAAAATGCCTGTAACTTTGCTTCCTCCAGGACTTCTTCCCTACAATTGCATCATGTACGTCTATTGTGAGATACCATCAAATTAACACACAGAGAGAGATAGAGATACCAAAACAATAATAATAATCATAATAATGATGTAATTACCTGAAATTTGGGGTCTAAGTTTCTGTAGTTTAGAATTCATTGTAAACATAACTTCCCTACATCAAGACCGTGGATGCAAAACCGAAGTTATCATCTAAAATGAAAATGTCTGAGCTCTCTCTAGCCACCTCAGTCCCAAGAATTCCCATAGAAAGACCAATATCTGCTTCCTTCAATGTCAGTGCATCATTTGTGCCATCACCAGTAACCACCACAACATGGCCTTTCTGTTTCAAGCATTGCACCATGAGAAGTTTATCAAATGGGGAAGATCTTGCCGTCACACAGATTTTATCAACTTTCTCCAATCGCACCTCTGGCGTGTAATTGCCAAATTCGTCACCATCTACCGCTGCTTCACTATTCATCTCTTGATTAGGCTTAAGTATCCCGCATTCAATGGCTATAGCTCTAGCAGTGAAAACATTGTCACGAGTGATCATTTTGATGTTCAGTCCAGCATACTGACAAGCTTTCACAACTTACTGGACACCAGGCCAACATGGATCCTTTGTACCTACCAGTTCCAAAAGGGTCAAGCTGTTGTCCTTCAAAATTTGTGTACTTTTTCTCCATCATTCTTTTCTTCTTGGACTTGTTTATGAACAAAAGCGATGCATCGAAGCCTGCTCGCGGACATATTTTGAATCATTTGATCAAATTTCTTCTTTTTCAACATCATCCAAAACCTTCATTTTTCCAGAGAAATTATAGTAATGGGAACACATTGTGATACCATCTCTGCAGCTTCTTTCCAGTGCATGTTGATCGTATTGTCATCCTTCTTCCTCATTGACATGCCGCTTCTTTTCATTGTTGAATTGAAGGCTTCAACATGGAGAATTGAGAAACTCTGCTTCAGCTTCTTAATATCCATATTTAGTTCCCACGACAGCCCAAGATAGAAACCTTTTCAGTAGGCTGCCGAAGAACTTGAACTCAGATCCTGAAGTGAACTTGTAAACAGAACCTGTGGTATTCAAACAGACTCCTTGGTGGAGCAATTCAAGAATATTGTCTGAAATTGAAGTTGAACTCCTTTCCTGCATAGATTCTCAGCCGAGCCAGAACTTTGTCCCCCGCATCTGGTTGATTGTGAGGGTGCCCATTTTGACAGTACATATGTCGGTGGCTGAACCCATTGTGTCATAAGCAGAGAGCTTCCGTACCATTGCTCGATCAGCCATCATTCTCTTCATGGAATAAGCCAAAGTAAGTTGACAGCCAATGGCAAGACTTCAGGAATCACAACCACTACAATAGTTACTGCAGCAGCTACAATTCCCACCACAGAAATGATAATGTCATCGACCTTCATATTTCCGTTCTCATCTTGTACTCCCTGTGAAATACCGAACAATCTTACCAATAGCCGAGGTTAGCTTGTTGAGCCAGCCTTGTAAAGGCGTTTGCTCATTGGATTCACGGCTAATTGTGCTCATGCCAACCGATGTGACAAGCAGCAACCTTGGTACCCGAAAACAAGAATGGATTTCAGTTAAGATTTACTTCTACACGTTCACTTTCGCCTCCCATGCAGGATTCATCAACTTGTAGCGAGTGCCCATCTATGAACAACTCATAAGCTGGAACCGGGTCTCCAATCTTCAAGCAAACAACATCCCCAACAACAATTTCGAAAATCAAAACTTGTTTTCGCCTTCCATTTCTCACAACATCAATTGGGATATTGTTGCTAACTTTACAGAAGTTGAGAAATTGCCTATTCTGCTTGAAATTACTTCCTGCTGAGACTGCTATGACAAGAAAGACAGCAACAGATATGCTTCCTCCCTCATACTACCCTTCTTTCAGCCCATTTTCTTTGATGCCAAAGCCAAGTGAAAGAGCTGCACATACTAAAAGGACTATAATAGTAGGATCTTTCAAAGCCTCCCACATGAAACGATAGAAACGTTTTGTGGGGGGCCTTGGATATGTGTTAGTGCCAAAAGCTTCATGTCTGTGCAAAATATCTTCTTTGTCGTCTCCATTTATTCCATGCTCCAAATTGGTTTTGAGATCAGAAGCTAGACATTGAACTCCATCATGTTTTTCAACAAGCTGGTTCAGATTTTTTTTTCTCAGCAAGTTGGGTGAGGCTTGAGTGAACAATGTTGGAGAAACAGGGGAGAGAGTAAAGATTCAAAACCATGGGATGTCTATCTCAACCTATTTTTGAAATGGAGGTTTTTTTAGTATTAGAAAGGGTAGGAAAGTTTGGTTGATGGTGACAGAGAATTTGTGTATCTCAATTTAACCCATTTTAATTCCAATGTTTCTTTCAAACTCACAAACAAAAACAGCTGTGAACAAAAACGGGATGTCTTACGAGTCTATTTATAGTCTCATTTTGAACCCCGCGTAAGCGGCCAAGTCCTTCGGCAACTAACAAAATGAAATAGAGAAAATTTGGTAGTTATAAATCCCTTTGTATTTTATTTTATTTTTTAATGAAAATAATCAGAACAAATAGAGCTGATTTATTGGAAAGAACTATTGCACCTCACTAGACATGGGTTTGAATTTTCCCATTTGCTTGTAGGTCTTATTTGTGTATGAAAAATGATATACATTTTGGATTTAATTTCTAAATCTAATGATATGTAAATGAGATGATTGGTGAATAATTAGAGAAAATATAGAAGAGAAAGTTACCTCTTATACTTAAATAGGCTGTCACATTATTGGATTTAAAAAGTAGGTATAATTTTTGGGCCTGAGTAGCATCACTTTGTGTATTTGTTTGGAGATTTTCTTCCAATTTGGAAGTTTTGTTGTGCTTGTAATTCATTGGGTAAATTACATCGATCATTTATTAAATTTTAAAAAAAATATAATAAGTTTTATAAGTTTGACATAATTATATTAATCTTTCCTCCGTAAGGTTAGAGAGACTAAAATTAATGCAGATGCTATAAGGAGACAAGAACAAACAAGTCAAAATGTAGATTTTAATGTAAAAAGAGGACAACATCATTTTTTATTCACATGACTAATGAATTAAATATTATGTAAATTAAAACCTTAAAGATGTTAATATAATTATATCAAACTTGTGGAATTTACTATATTTCTCTAAATTTCAGAAAAATGTCAATATGATCTACCTTAATTTATAATAAAAAAAATTGTAAATTTTATTTATTTAGTCATTTAAATTTCGTTTTGTACTTAATGGTTTGTGTTAATTTTAAATGTTGAGACATGAATGAAATGGAGGTATTAATAATATTTTTACTAAGTTTTTTGGGTTAATTTTGATTCTCAAAGTATGAGATTTGTGTCATAAAATAAAAAAATAAAAACAGAACAAAATAAATAAATAAGTATTTCAATTTGATTTCTCAACCAAATTCCATATGCATATAAAATTAAGAATAAATGTGAAAACTTACTTAAAAAATTACACTTTTATTTTAGACTAAAAAAGATGTCATATATGTTGTTAATGTGGGAATTCGACTTGAATTCTCAAAAATATGTGATGTGTTAATTTGATCTCTAAAATTACACATTTACCCACTACAAGAAATTACACTTTCCGCGACTAACGTTTTGGTCGCGAAAAGTACCATATTTGGTCGCTAAACCTGCCTGGGTGTTAAACTCCTGACCAAGGAGTCACTCTCCATGCGCCCAATCCACTCTACCAATAACATACTTGTTGCTCACATTTGGCAGAGAAAATATATAACCCATAAAAATTTGGTTATATATTATTTTATAAAACCTTCAATGCCTAGACAGAAAAATAGAATGTAATTACAGGTAGTACCCGTTTTTTTTAAATTTATCCTACCATAACTTTCTGCGACCAATTTATTTTTTGGTCGCCAAAAGGTGATCTTCCGCGACCAAATTTGTAGTTGGTCACCAATAGTTAAGTCATTCGCGACCAAATTTTTTGGTCGCCAAAAAGTGATCTTCCGCGACCAAATTTGTAATTGGTCGCCAATAGTTAAGTCATTCGCGACCAACTTATTTTTTGGTCGCCAAAAGACGACCTCCTGCGACCAAATTTGTATTTGGTCGCCAAAAATTAGCTATTAGCCACCAAAAAATTGTGGGTCGCAAAAACGTACCTATCAGTGACCAAAAAAATTTTAGTCACAGAAAGTGGACTATTTGCGACCAACTCAAAATAGGTGGTCGCCAAAAGTGTTTTTTCTTATTGTGACCATTGATTTTAACAACATTTATTACTGAAATTGATTAGAAAATCAAATTAAAATACTTCAACCAAAATAATAAAAGTGTTGACATATTGAAGACCAAAAATGTACTTAACCCAAGTTTATGGGTATAATGTTTGTTTTATTTTGAATTAAAAAAAAATGGTAAAGCGGTCTAGTAGCCTGTTATCCATGTTTGGGTGTAGAAGTCTTGTACTTAGACCCAGTAAAAGGACGCCGAACCACAATAATATAGACCCAGCCAAAATTGCTAGAACGTGGACATGAAGACTCAGTAAAAGACCCCCAATTAAAAGGCAGGGTGTGGTCCAAATAAAATTATAAAAAAAAAGTAGAAGAAGACAGGGTCCAGTCTCAACAGGTAAAATATACAGAAGCCCTAAAATGCAATTCAAAATTTTATTAGACACTTCATATTTTGATTTTTTTTTCTTTTTAATATTGCGTTGCACGTGACACGTGATTTTTCATCAACAGTTAGTATTGTAATTATACGTCTCTTAAATTGATATGTGATATGTATACAAAGTATAGAGACTTGTATAGATAAATTGATCTATATCCAAAATACAATTAAGTAAGAAATGAATACATACTCGACTAAAGAATTTAAATGATAAATAAGAAATTTTATAAATATAAATATTAATTTATAACTAAATTGTTGAGATCACAATCTTATCTTAAACAATAAATAATAAGCAGATCCTTTAAATATATAATATTATACAAATCTTTTTCTATCAACTTTTCACTTTAATTTTTCACAATTCATGCATATAATACAATTAAATGTATGAAATTAATTGCATAACTATATAATTTTGTTTGATAGTTCATCTCATAATACAAATTCATTGAACCCATCATTGCATGTTATTTGCATACTATTGGTGTAAGTATACATTAATATTAATATGTAATATATTTTTATACATCAAGAGTTGTTAAGTCTCGTTTCCTATTCCATGAATATCTTGCATGATAAAAAAATATAACGTTAGTTATTTGTACATTTACATTTATATAGAGAATAATAGTTTTTTTAAAGAAATAGAATGATATTAGGGTTAATTACACTAATAATCCCTATAGTTTGGGACTTGTATCACTTTAGTCCCTGACTTTTCAATTGTGACACATTTGATCCTGAATTTTGAATCTTGTTCCAAATAAGGACAATTGAAAATATTATTAGATTTTTCAAGGGTAAAATCGTTAATTTGATAAAATATAAACTAATTTGACAAAAATAAATGTCAAAAAAATATTTTTAATTTTTTAAAAATTATTTTTATCCATCAATGATAAAATTATGTAAAATTAATAAAAATTACATGATTAATTTTTTAAAATTAATTTTACATGATCATCATCTAAACACATAATAAAAATTAATTTAGTAAAAAAAATAAATAAATGTCTAAAAAATTTATCAATTTTACATAATTTTATTTTTAGTAGGTAGAAATAATTTTTAAAAATTCAAAAATATTTGTTTGACATTTATTTTTGTCAAATTAGTTTATATTTTGTCAAATTGACAATTTTACCCTTGAAAAATCTAATTATATATTCAATTGTCATTATTTGGAACAAGATTCAAAATTCAGGGTTAAATATGTCACAATTGAAAAGTCAGGGACCAAAGTGACACAAACCCCAAACTATAGAGACTATTTGTGTAATTTGCCCATGATATTATAACTTAATATTTCGATCGATATACAAATTTCATAATTGTTTTCACGATATTTATAGATTAATGCTTATAAGTGTTTGTAGGGTTACTTTCATGAAAATGTCAAATTGCATAACTTATTATGTCATCTATAAGTAGGGCTGCAAACGAGCCGAGCCGAGTCGAGCATCATCGTGCTCAAGCTCGGCTCGAATAAATTTTTAAGTGCTCGAGCTCGGCTCGAGCTCGAATCGAGCTTAACATTACTTAGCTCGACTCGTGAGGCTAAAACAAAACTCGAGCTCGGCTCGTGTGGCTCGACTTTGTAAATAAAAGCCCCTTGAACCACAGTAGTAATGGCAAACTGCTGGCTTTCTCCTTATATAGACCTCTTGTCCCTTTTCATTTTGTAAAGGAAGCGATGTGGGATAAAAGAAGCAAAGTGATACACAACACCTACTCCTTCCTTGTCCTGTTGTCCCACATCGAATGATAAGAAAAATTAAAGGAATCTCACCCATGATAAAAGAAGCAAAGCGATGTCCCTTTTTGTTGGACAATTCTTTATTATTTCTTAATTAATGACTTGGACTGGAGACTTTATTACTTATATATAATATATAATATGATATGATATAATATATAGTAATATATAATATAATATATAAATAATAAATAATATATAATTATAATATATAATATAATGTATAATATAATTTAATCTAATCGAGCCGAGCCTAATCGAGCCGAGCTCATATTAGCTCGAGCTCGACTCGTTTAATAATCGAGCTTGGTAACAAAGCTCGAGCTCGACTCGTTTGGTAATCGAACGAGCTTAAACGAGCTGTTAACGAGCCGAGCTTCGAGCTGTTCATGAACAGCTCGGTTCGTTTGCAACCCTATCTATAAGTAATTAGCATATGACAAAATTGATCGAATTTTTTTATTTAGTGTACTTACTTTCTACACAATTAAGTTGCTGCGATAATGTTTGGACATCATTTGATTTTTATTTTTTTTTCCCTCGTAATTTGACTAAAATATGTGCATGAGATGCATTGTTTTTCTTGAACTTCATAACAGATAGGACAATTCTTATTTCAGCTTGTCTAATTTTGCTTGGAGAGCATGTTGCAATAGATTTTTTTTAAATTTTTATTTCACCATCTTTTTACTTTTCTTCTTGCTCACTATTATAACTATTGTAATAAAAATATTTTGATGAGTAAAAGTTTGAGGTGATATCATATTATTATGAATTTCAAAATTCATTTTCCCTCAATAATGTGATTTTTTCTGTGAGGGGAAAAAAGTACAATTATTGTTGTGATGGAGGTATTTTGCAAAGTCTTAATTTGTTATTAAAAGTGTTTGTTGTGGACACTTATTTAGGGTGTTTGGTCTGGCTTAATTTGGACAGATTATAACTTTTGGCTTCTGAAAAGCTTTTGGCTTCTAAAAAGCTACTACAGAGTGTTTGGTTGAACTTAAGAAAATCAACTTTAGCTTCTACTGCATTTTTTGATAGCAAATTTGTTCAAAAATCAGAAGCGACTGGGAGCAGCTTCCGCAAGTGGATTATGCGGGGGGAATGTAAATTACTTAAATATCCATGGTGTTTTGAAGTATTTACTCGTTTCCGGCTCTGGTCGTTTCTGGTGGTGGCATGTCTCTCTAGGCTCCTTTCCGACAGTGGCAACTGGTTGGGACATACCCCAATCAGGGCCAGACCCAATGAAGTTCTTTGCAGAACCAAGAGAGAGAGAGAGAGAGAGAGTCACCTCATGTGATGTGGTTTGCTCCGAATCAGCCCTCATGTGACCCAGTGAAGTTCTTTGCAGAATCGAGAGAGAGAGAAAGAGATACCAAAAATAATAATAATAATGATGTAATTACCTGAAATTTGGGGTCTAAGTGTCTGTAGTTTAGAATTCATTGTAAACATATCTTCCCTACATCAAGACCATCGCTACAAAACCGAAGTTATCATCTAAAATGAAAATATTTGAGCTCTCTCTAGTCACCTCAGTCCCAAGAATTCCCATAGAAAAACCAATATCTGCTTCTTTCAATGTCGGTGCATCATTGTGCCTTCACCAGTAACCGTCACAACATGGCCTTTCTGTTTCAAGCATTGCACCATGAGAAGTTTATCGAATGGGGAAGATCTTGCCATCACACAGATTTTATCAACTTTCTCCAATCATACCTCTGGCGTGTAATTGACAAATTTGTCACCATCTACCGCTACTTCACTATTCATCTCTTGATTGTTAGGATCATGGACACCCAGAAAGTAAACAACAAACAATCACACACACAAATATTTACGTGGTTCGGTCCAATGCCTACGTCCACGGACAGAAATGAGAGTTTCACTAAACCAAAGCAAAACAAAAACAGAGGAAGAGAATAACTCCTCTCACTCAACTCACAGCTCTCATACACTCAAATTTCTGATATATTACATCATCTCCCTCATGTCTCTATTTATACACAAAGATGAGAGAGAAAGAGAGAGAGAGGGGGGGAACCCACACAATTTTCTACCTTCTTTAATGGTGAGGGTGAGTGTTAACAACATGAAGGGAAGGGAGAGCAAATGCTCAACTCAGACTCCCAGCTCAGACTTTCACTTCTCTTGAGGTGGAAGTCTTTCTACACCATTCTTCCTTGACTCTCTTCTCTGCATGCATGTGGGTTGGATCATCTAACAATTCTCCTCCTCCATACCCACATGTATGTCTAACTTCTCACTTGAAGTCCATCCCGGCAATGTCTATGCAAATTTCGAGTTTGTCTCTTGAAACCACCTTTGTAAGCATGTCAGTT
The DNA here is from genome assembly GCA_030407325.1 of Camellia japonica. NCBI lineage: Eukaryota > Viridiplantae > Streptophyta > Magnoliopsida > Ericales > Theaceae > Camellia > Camellia japonica. The sequence continues at coordinate 11,588 of JAPPVO010000517.1, read as the reverse complement.
GGATTCTTATCTGTGTGGATCTTGATCAGTTCCAATAACTGCTTTTCCATCACTTCGCATATCCAATGATACCGAACATCAACATGCTTTGTGCGAGAATGGTACATAGAATTCTTGCTCAGGTCTATGGCACTCTGGCTATCACAATGTACCATGAACTTTTCTTGCTTTAATCCCAACTCTTAGAGAAACCGCTTCAACCACAACATTTCTTTCCCAGCTTCCGCTGCAGCAATATACCCTGCCTCAATTGTGGATAAAGCAACACACTTTTGCAGCTTGGACTGCCAAGACACAACTTCCCCTGCGAAAGTGAATATAAATCTTGATGTAGATTTCCTACCATCAAGATCGCTTGCCATATCTGAATCAGTTTCCAAGACTGGTTTAGTATCTTTAAAGCACAAACACATTTTTATCGTACCCTTGAGGTACCTCAAAATCCATTTGACTGCTTCCCAATGCTCTTTCCCTGGATTGGAAAGGAATCTGCTTACTACTTTAACAGGATAAGCAATATCTGGTCTGGTGGACACCATTGCATACATCAAACTTCCTACGGCGGCTGAGTAGGGAATAGCCTCTATCTCTTCTCTTTCTTTGGTAGAGGAGGGACAAGAACTCTTGCTCAGCTTGAAATAATTAGCCAGCAGAGTACTGACTGACTTGGCATCTTTCATGTTGAATTTCTCAATCACCCGTTCAACGTACTTCTCCTCTGACAGCCACAACTTCTTGGCTTTCCTGTCACGCATAATTTTCATCCCCAAAATTTGCTGTGCAGGGCCTAAATCCTTCATGTCAAAGGACTGTGATAACTCCTTCTTCAGTGATCTGATTGTTGTGGCATCTTGTCCAACGATCAACATGTCATCAACATAGAGCAGGAGTATGATAAAGTTTCCACCGGGAAATTTCCTAACATATATACACTGGTCTGCAGCAGTTCTCTTATACTCATGACCCACCACGAATGAGTCAAACTTCTTGTACCACTGTCTCAGCACTTGTTTGAGGCCGTAGAGACTCTTCTTCAATCTGCAGACTAAGTTTTCTTTCCATTTGACTTCAAAAGCTTCTGGCTGCTCCATATAAATTTCTTCCTTCAGATCACCATGGAGAAATTCCATCTTCACATCCATCTGTTCAAGTTCCAAATTCAAACTAGCCATTGGTCCCAAAACTACTTGAATGGATGTCATTTTCACAACTGGTGAGAAGATTTCATCAAAATCAATACCTTTCTTCTGCCCAAAACCTTTGACAACCAATCGAGCCTTATACTTGACTAGCTTTCCACTGCCATCTTTCTTCAACTTGAACACCCATTTGTTTTGCATTGCTTTTCGACCCTGGGGAAGTTTTACCAAATCATAAGTCTGATTCTTCTGCAAGGACTGCATCTCTTCTTACATAGCTTGCTGCCAGCTACTCTTCTCCTTATGATTCTGAGCTTCTTGAAAACTTTCTAGCTCCCCTTCATCAGTAAGCAAAATATACTCAGAAGTAGGGTATTTTGACGACGGCTTAGACTCTCTTATTGATCTTCATAACTGTGGACCAACAATCTCTGGTGGAGGGGGTTGTGGCTTCCCCTGCTCAGCACCCTCTGCTTTTGGATCTTTTTTTTCTGGAAATCCATCATGCAACTCTATATCATTGGCTGCATGCTGCGGTAGCTCTTATTCATCAGTGGCATACTGTAATGGTGCAGGATTAGGAATAATTTCTGAAACATCATCAACTTTGGGTTTGGCTGGTTGCCCAAAGTCTTCCAAGGTCCGGCCCTCTTGAAACACCACATCTCAGCTTCGAAAGACCTTCTTGTTTTTCGGATCCCACTGTCTGTATCCAAATTCTTCATCTCCATAGCCAATAAAGATGCATGGAGTGGCTTTGTCATCCAGCTTCTGTCTGTGTTCCTTGGATACATGTTCAAATGCTTTGCACCCAAACACTCTCAAGTGAGAGTAAGAAATCCCCCTTCTAGACCATACTTCTTCTGGAATCTAAAAATTCAGTGGAACGGATGACGATCTGTTGATCAAACAGCAAGCAACACGAACAGCTTCTCTCCAAAATAGCTTTGGCAGCTTTGCCATTTTGAGCATACATCTGACTTTCTCCACAATGGTCTGATTCATTCTTTTGGCTACACCATTGTGTTGTGGGGTTCCAGGAATAGTCTTCTCATGCCGAATGCCACGAGTAGCACAGTAGGCTTCAAACTCTTTTGGCGTGTACTTGCCTCCATTGTCTGTTCGGAGACACTTCAGCTTCTTTCCGGTCTCCCTTTCCACCATGACATGGAATGTCTGAAAATGCTGGAACACCTCAGCTTTGGTCTTTAGGACATAAACCCATACCTTCCGTGATGCATCATCAATAAACTTCAGGAAATATTTTCTGCCACCCAAAGATTCCATTTCTATAGGACCGCAAACATCAGAGTATACTCTGCTCAACAACTCTTACTGTCTTCTAGATGATAAATGGAAAGCGACTCTATGATGCTTCCCAAATAAGCAGTTGTCACAAGGATTCAATTTCGCATCTTTGGCAAAAGGAATAAGAGACTTCTTTGCTAGAATCTACAACCATTTTTCACTCATGTGACCCAGCCTTTTGTGCCACAAATTCAGTGAAGCCTCATCTTCTGCTGCGTTGAGGCTATCTGAATGCACCTCCACATGAGTCTTGTATAGTATGCCAATTGCCTGTCCTCTGGTTATCACCAGAGATCCCTTTTTCAACTTCCATATGCTTTTGCCGAAGTAGTTCTCATAGCCTTGTCGATCTAAGGCTATCCCTGAGATAAGATTCAGGCATAAGTCAGGGACATGCCTGACATCTTTTAACACCATCGTACACCCAACTTTGGTTTGGATGCGAACATCATCGATTCCCACAATCTTCGAAAAACTGGAGTTACCCATTTTCATTGTACCAAAATCTCCAGCTTGGTACGTACTGAAAAACTCCTTTCGGGATGTAGCGTGGTAGGAAGTTGTTGTATCTACCACCCACTTGGTGTCATTGTCTGGCATATGGAGGCAATCTTCTTCTTCAACAGAGAATAATGCAATATCCTCTTAGACAGTAACTACAGTGTTCCCATCTTCGGTCTTTGGTTGTCTATTGCCTTGTTTTTGTTCTCCTTTCAAGGCATAGCAATATTTCTTTATGTGACCCTCCTGGCCACAATGGTAACACTTGAACCTTGGCCGACTCGTACCTTCTCTGGATTTCCCTCTGTCTTGAGATCTTCCTCTGTTGCGTTCTCTGCTTTTGCTTCTTCCTCTACCTCTGCCTTTATTTTCTGTGACGAGGGCATAGGATTGATCTCCACCCATGTCTTTTTGTTTTGCCTCTTCACTGAATAGAGCATCTCTAACCATGCTCATGGTCAGTCTTCCTTCAGGTGCAGAGTTTCTAAGGGGCACCATCAATGTCTCCCAACTGTCTGGTAAAGAGTTGAGCAACAATAGGGCCTGCACCTCATCATCCAACTCCATTTTGACAGTTGCTAGTTGGTTCACCAGATTTTGAAACTCACTGGTGTGTTCAGCAACAAAGATACCTCATTTCACCTTCAAATTTACAATTCTTCTCATCAGGAGGGCATTATTCCGAGCAGTCTTCGACTGGTACATGCTTTCTAAGTTCATCCAGAGAGCATAGGCATTAGTCTCCTAGGTGACATGGTAGAAAACACTGTGATCGATCCATTGTCTGATCTGGCCAATGGTCTTTCGGTTCTTTCGCTTCCAGTCATCATCAGTTTCCATTGCTGGTTTAACTCCATTAAGCTCAATGGGGTCAAACAAATCTCGGCAGTACAAGACATCTTCTATTATGGGCTTCCAAATGGCATAATTGGAAGCATTCAGCTTGATCATGGATCTTGAAGTCGATGTTGATTCCTCCATCATACAAAAAGTGATCTCTGTCTGAAAAACAAGCTTTGCTGTGGAGTCCGAACTGGTCAAATTAACCGGAAAAGCACTTCGGATTGCCAAAATAGACTGGAAATTTTCAAAATTTGATTTTCAAAATTTGACATTATAGATGTGTCTGGAATATTCCAAATAGTTGGAAAGCACTATTGGATCACCCAAATCGAACCTCAAATGGCTTAGATCAAGCCAAAACAAGTTGAACGGTTTAGATTGGTGAATTCTGAAGCGCCTGAGAAGCACCGGATTATTTCTCCGGTTCAGCTGGCGTCAGGCTGACGTCATCAGCTCAGTCAACGGCTTGGTCAGTGATGCGGCTGGTCAACGGCTCCCACTCGGCGTCGGCTTGGCAGCTCGACGTCGACTTAGAGGCTTGGTTTGGCAACTCAACTTGGATGATGTCAGCGGATGACGTCGGATCGCCTGGTGCGCGTGCGTGTGATGCATGTCTGCGCATGAAATCACGCGTCTTCTTCCTTTAGAAATGCGTCCAGCGCGTGTGAGAACGGCGTCAGTAGGCGCGTTTGGCACGTGAGGCTTCGTCTGGGATCCTTTTTCGACGCGATTTTCACCTCTGTGCTCGTCTCGTCGAGTACTTCAAACTGATGTGATCAAAAGTGGATTTCAACCACTTTGATTTTTGGGCAATTTTTGAAAAACACTATGTTTTTCCGAAAATGCACAAAACTGGCTCTGATACCACTTTGTTAGGATCATGGACACCCAAAAAGTAAACAACAAACAATCACACACACAAATATTTACGTGGTTCGGCCCAATGCCTACGCCCACAGACAAAAATGAGAATTTCACTAAACCAGAGCGAAACAAAAATAGAGGAGGAGAACAACTCTTCTCACTCAACTCACAACTCTCATACACTCAAATTTCTGATATATTACATCCTCTCCCTCCTGTCCCTATTTATACACAAAGATGAGAGAGAGAGAGAGAGAGAGAGAGAGAGAAAGAGAGAGAGAGAGAGAGAGAGAGAGAGAGAGAGAAAGAGAGAGAGAGAGAGAGAGGAAACAAACCCACACAATTTTCTACCTTCTTTAATGGTGAGGGTGAGTGTCAACAACGTGAAAGGAAGGGAGAGTAGATGCCTAGCTCAGACTCCTAGGTCAGACTTTCACTTCTTTTGAGGTGGAAGTCTTCCTATGCATTCTTCCTTGACTCTCTTCTCTGCATGCATGTGGGTTGGATCATCTAACATTGATTAGGCTTAACTATCCCGCATTCAATGGCTATAGCTCTAACAATGAAAGCTTCGTCACGAGTGATCATTTTGATGTTCAATCCAGCATACTGACAAGCTTTCGCAACTTACTGGACACCAGGCCGACATGGATCCTTTGTACCTATCAGTTCCAAAAGGATCAACTGTTGTCCTTCAAAATTTGTGTACTTTTTCACCTTCATTCTTTTCTTCTTGGACTTGTTTATAAACAAAAGCGATGCATCGAAGCCTGCTCACGGACATATTTTGAATCATTTCATCAAATTTCTTTTTTTCAACATCATCCAAAACCTTCATTTTTCCAGAGAAATTATAGTAATGGGAACACATTGTGATACCAGCTCTGCAGCTCCTTTCCAGTGCATGTTGATCGTATTGTCAACCTTCTTCCTCATTGAAATGCCGCTTCTTTTCTTTGTTGAATTGAAGGCTTCAACATGGAGAATTGAGAAACTCTTCTTCAGTTTCTTAATATCCATATTTTGTTCCCAAGACAGCCCAAGATGGAATATCCTTTTTAGTAGGCTGCCGAAGAACTCGAACTAGGATCCTGAAGTGGACTTGTAAACAGAACCTGTGGTATTCAAACAGACTCCTTGGTGGAGCAATTCAAGAATATTGTCTGAAATTGAAGTTGAACTCCTTTCTTGCATAGATTCTGGGCCGAGCCAGAACTTCGTCCCCTATATCTGGTTGAGTGTAAGGGTGCCCATTTTGACAGTACATATGTCGGTGGCCGAACCCATTGTTTCATAAGCAAAGAGCTTCCATACCATTGCTTGATCAGCCATCATTCTCTTCATGGAATAAGCCAAAGTAAGTGTGACAGCCAATGGCAAGCCTTTAGGAATCGCTACCCCTACAATAGTTACTGCAACAGCTACAATTCCCACCACAGAAATGAAATACCAAACAATCTTACCTATAGTCGAGGTTAGCTTGTTGAGCCAGCCTTGTAAAGGTGTTTGCTCAACCTTGGTACCTGAAAACAAGATTGGATTTCAGTTAAGATTTACTTCTACATGTTCACTTTTGCTTGTCATGCTGGATTCATTAACTTGTAGCGAGTGCCCATCTATGAACAACCCGTAAGCTGGAACCTGGTCTCCAATCTTCAAGCAAACAACATCTCCAACAACAATTTCGAAAATCAAAACTTGTTTTCGCCTTCCATTTCTCACAATATCAATTGGGATATTGTTGCTGACTTTAGATAAGTTGAGAAATTGCCTATTCTGCTTGAAATTACTTCCTGCTGAGACTGCTTTGACAAGAAAGATAGCAACAAATATGCTTCCTCCCTCATACCACCCTTCTTTCAGCCCATTTTCTTTGATGCCAAAGCCAAGTGAAAGAGCTGCACAGACTTAAAAGGATCATAATATTATGATCTTTGTCATCTCCATTTATTCCATGCACCAATTGGTTTTCAGCGCAGAAGCTAAATCTTCAACTCCATCATATTTTTCAACAAGTTGGGTTAGATTTTTCTTGTTGACAAGTTGGGTGAGGCTTGACTTATCAATGTTGCTAAAACAGGGGTGTGGGTGTTCAAAAACATCGATGACAACGACTGGGTTAGAAGGAAGAATAGGGGATACCTTTCTTTTTTTGTTGGCTTCCAAGCAAGCAGAGAAGGCCCCGGAACAATAGATTGTAGCAAAAGCCATATGCCATCTCTGTTTGTGATTGTTGCTAAGGCAAGTGGTGTGTAAATTGAGTACAGAATCTAAACCAGTCAATCTGGATTGAAATATTGAAATCATGCTTTGATAACACAAAAAATGAAGATTTTTGTATCGAAAGAAAAATAATATATAATTAATGGTTGTGTAGGCAATTGTCATTCCCTTGGAGACTATATATTTATAACCACTGCATACCGCGTTAGCAGTCGGTTCTTGGGTAGCTCTCTTAAACAATTCTCTGTGGTGGCAATGTCGATTGGTGTTAAAAGTCCATAGTGTGAAATAATGCTTGGCGAAAACAAATTGTAGGGTAAATTACACTTACCTCCCATGAGGTTTGAAAAAATCACGGTTAGCCCTAAAAGTTTTACATAATTACATTTAATCTTTTTTAGTAAGTTTCAAACGATTAAAGCTAATGCAGATGGTGGTAGAAATTGAAACATAAATGCTAGACTCACACTTTTAGACTCACAGATTCATCCACAATAATGTGGCAAAAGAGTTTGGTCTTTTGAATTTTATTAATTTGATCCTTATATTTCCTATCTTGTTCTACTTTGTTTCTTTTTGCTTTTCAGTGTTGACCCTAAGGTTCTAATTATTATATTTTTGCCTCTTAAGTTTTGTTATATTATAAAAATACCTTCTTTTTTATTTTTCTATTTATCACACAGTAGATATTTTTGATCTTTTTTTGGGTGAATAATATTTTTGATCTTGATAAAAAAGATTTCTTCAATTATTTTTTCAACTCTTCTTCTAGTAGTTTCTGTAGTAGTACCAATATCTAATAAATGTTGCAAAAATTTGCGACGTTGTTAGCAATTTCCAATTTGTTGGAGCAACTAATTATGATTTAATAACAAATTTTTAATATAAAAATGTTGATACACACTCATACAACATTAACAATAATTTTGTCTATTATCACGTCTATTTGTTTAAGTTGTTGGTTTTTAAGCTTATTATATTTCTAAAATAAGAACAGCATTTAAAGGATTTGACCGAACACAGTCAATACTCTACTAATAAAATTCTTAAAAAAAGCAATGTAAAATTTTATCCATATATACACTTCCAAATAAAAATAATGATTTAGTAATAGTTGCTCTATATTAAAAATAAAAGAAAATAATCAGTTATGCAGATATTGTAGTGAAAATTTTAATCAACCTGAATGCAATTCTAAATACACACAATTTTACAAGGATTTTATAATTATACTAATTAAGGCATAGGGCCTTATAGTAATTAATAGAACTTTTGGGTTAATAGTTTATTTTTATATTTCCTTTTGGGATGAAATTGATTTGGAATTAAAACTTGAGGGATTTAATTGTCACAATTAGAATTACAGTGACTAAAATGAAATAGGTGTCAAACTGGAGAAACAATGGCTTTAATTCGCCCTTAATTTTTTTTGTGTCATAGGTATTGCTAATTCTATCATTGTGTATGTCACTACCTAAACCCTGTACTCAAAGGTTAGATGTATTGACAAGGCAAAAATTGAGATCACAACAAATTAATAATATAGCAGAGCAAAACAAAAAGGCACTCAAATATTTATTTAATTAAAACATATGCATTGAAGTTTTTGTTTGTTTACATTACCAGAGCTAGACTATAATTACAAAGTGTTTTGTGCCTTATAACCCACACACTGGTCCTGCTACTTCCAGCTTATGAACAAAGAATTAACACCCCTCCCTAAGCCTCATCACCTGAAAGTGTTTAACAGCTATAAGTATATGGTAAAGTGAGAAATATTATACTAAGAACATAAAGGTATAAAAATCATTATGGATAATTATTTAACATTGGTTCGAATAAATCATTTTAAATAACAGAAACAAAAATGCAGAAATCGTATAGCAAAATAATTATAACCACGATACAGAACATAATAGAGGGTCAATGGATCCATGACAAATAGAGAGTCACAAAGTAACTAATCAAAAGGTCAATGGTTGTTTAAATCTCCCAAGGCATGGGACCGTCAGAGGGTCACTAAAGTGACAATTCAAAGTGCTAATGGTTATTTAAGTCCCCCAAAACATGGGACTTCCGTGGTGGTACTTATAAAATAATTGTTCAAAAAAAATCTAATAAACAGTTATATTCATGAGTTTTTCTTTTTAAGCAAATAGGGTTCATTTGACAAATAATATACCCTAAAAACTAATATAATTTACAAAATATAATTTACATAAAATAATTTATAATAATTTAAAATATAATAAAACTCACCGAAATATTAATTTCTAATTTTTCCTTTACTTCACCCTTCATCGGAGCTTACTTCCTCTACCGGCTTATTATATTTTTCGTTTGCTGTTTATTTTGTTTCTCCTTCCTTTTATACCCAGCACAAAACTGACCTAGAAGTGTAAAAATGGCCCACAGCTCGTGGGCGGCCCGACCCATTTAGGCTCGTTCAGGCCGAACCCAAGCTCAGCCCAAGACCCTGGGCCTGGGCCATCATTTTGAAGCCCAGCCCGACCCATCAGCCCACTTAAAGCCGGACCTGAGACCCAGTGTATTTTTTAGTGAAAAATAATAAAATTTTGGTAAAATAAAAATAAAATGTTTAGATCCGCCCAAGCCTGGGCCGGCCTGCCCAAGGCCCAAATACCCCTAAGCCTGGGCCTAATTTTCTGGCTCAAGAGCTGGCCCGAATTTTGACGGGAGCCCGTGAGGCCCGACATTGGCTAGGCCAAATTTTCACTTAGGCCATATCCTAAAATAATTATATTAACATCTCCCTTGGTAACACATAATCCCTAATTAAATTATACTATATCACATAAAATCAGAACATTAAATATTTTATTTTACTATTATTATTATTATTATTAGTAGTAGTAGTAGTAGTAGTAGTAGTAGTAGTAGTAGTAGTTGATATTAACGTAGTGTGTAATTAAATATTTAGGGTGTCATACTTCTCTCCTTCTAAATAAAAGTTTGTCCCCAAAATTTATTAACTATAATCTTTTCCAAGCGTTAATTTAACTATTTTATGTAATAAGATAACTAATTTGACTTAAGGCATTCAAAAATAGATAATAGTATAATTTTCGTAAATAGTATTATTCGGAGTGTTATACTGTATATTCAATTAGTGTATTGTAATTGTTCATTTAATAAATAAGCAAATAATAAAACTTGTATTGTTTTTTTCTTCAGACATACCAGAAGGTACTCTTTCAAATTGTTGCATTTTATTCATTCTACCTGTGAGGATATGGAAGGTTTAATCAGATCATTTTCTAGAAAGCCACAATGCTTTGGCATTTGTGGGCTCTTTGAAGAAAACTAGATTCAATATTCTTTTTATTTTATTTTATTTTATTATCAGATATCATAGTTTGAGAAGGAGAATCGAACTTTTGACCTTCTAATAAGGTGTAAGAATTTTGATCAAGTAAAGAGCTTTAAAAAGTTTGTATATAAGTTATCCCTGTGCCACATTTGGAGAAAATAAATAATAGAGTATATCCTAAAAGGGAGGCTTGACCCACTAGTAAGGCCTGCCAATTAGCATCTATGGGGTAAGATTACGTACAACTTGTACATCTCAGACACTGCTTTGGTAGGAACCTCTCATATTTTTCACTCAGTCACCGTTCTAGTATTTAGCCCCATAAATTCCATGTAGAAATTTAATGTATAGAAAAAATAGAAAATTGTATGTATTGATTGTTTGATTGATATTGAATGTATACAATGACTCTCCTATATATAGGAGAGGAAGACAAATAAACTAACACACACACCTACCACACTATACACTCACCTACCACACTAACACTAACCTAACACACTCACATAATATACTAACTCACTCACCTACCACACTAAGGTAGAGTAGGTGTGGAGTTTTTATTTTTACATTCAACAGTCCCCCTCAAACTCAAGGGGGTTAGGAACTAACCAACTTGAGTTTGAAGAGAGTAACAAAATAGGAAAAAATAATCTGACAAATAAAATAAAAGTGGATAGGAGACACTGTATGGTTGTGTCAGACCGTTGTAGAAGACCGTATGGTTATGGCAGACCAAGGTAGAAGACAGTTTATGGGGTCATGTCGGACCGTTGTAGAAGATAGTTTATGGGGTCATATCGGACCGATGTAGAAAACAGTTTACGGGGTCATGTCGGACCGTTGTAGAAAACAGTTTACGGGGTCATATCGGACCGTTGTAGAAAACAGTTTTCGGGGTCATGTCGGACCGTTGTAGAAGACACTATACGGCTGTGTCGAACCGTTGTAGCTGAGAACCGAAATCAATGTCGGAACAGTTTACCGAGTCTTGTCGGACCCATATAGGAGCTAACCGGAATCAATGTCGGGACAGTTTACCGAGTCTTGTCGGACCCATATAAGAGCTAACCGGAATCAAAGTCGGGACAGTTTACAGAGTCTTGTCGGACCCTTATAAGTCGCACCCTCAAAAGGTGTGCCCAATCTCATCAAAAGGCGTGCCATCAAAAGGCGTGCCATCAAAAGACGTGCCATCAAAAGGCGTGCCATCAAAAGACGTGCCCGACAGCCATCAAAAGTCGAGCCATCAAAAGGTGCGCCGATTTGTCGTCTGGCGTTGAGAGGCGCGTGATACGTGTGTCTGCCTTGCCTATATAAACCAAGGCGAGGCTGCCGCTTATGCATAACAAACCAGCTGAAAAACTTCTGAAAACAAA